>VWPU01009707.1:0-70219 GCA_013398955.1 Callaeas wilsoni | reverse complement strand
AAAAAAAAAAAAAAAAAAAAAAAAAAAAAAAAAAAAAAAAAAAAAAAAAAAAAAAAGAGTTCAGCAAGGATACCAGTTTCTCAACCAGAAAACAGAACATTTTCAATAACCAACTAGGGCCCTTTGGTTTGCCTTAAATAGCAAAAAAGTTCAGCCTTAGTGCAAGGTAGAACATGGTGCTCTTGTGTTTATTCTGAGACTTGCATTCTTTCCTGCCAGCTTTTAGTGCAGGTGCAAGTAAGCTCTTGTAGTCTGCTTTGACTCTGCTGTCACTGACTGCTGAAGGAGTCTTTGCTCCTGCTGCTACCCAACAGTGCCTGTAACCTGCCTTTCAGGAGATGAAGTGCTCACCCATGTCACCAAAGACGGGTGCCACAACAGGTGAAGTGGCTTTATGAGATGTAAGTTTACCCCAGTATCATCCTTCCAGTGGCATCTGATGCCTAACAGCAAGGAAATAAAGCAATCCCATATACAAGCTACTCAGCACACTGAAGAAAAATTCAGTTCCTTCTCTTTCAAAATGTCAAGAACGAAGAGAATCAAAGTTTTCGATGTATCCAGAGCGATACTTAATTCTGCAAAGGCACAGCTGAAACTGTGACAATAATCTTTATTTGCACCTTTTTTTTCCCCCTCCCCTAATATCTAAGAGCACATACTTAAACTAGTGAACTCTAAGTCTAATGACATAATTAAAATCTAAAATTCAGGACTAATAGGGCAGGTGGGACCCATCACTACCCTGCAAACTGCTGCTGTTCTGCAGACACCCAAGTGTCATCATTACTAGGAAGTCTGACTAAGAGTGTGGGCAATGCCACTTTCCCATGCCAGTCTCCTGCTGAAAACATGTTAATACGTACATTTGCATGGAATATATGTGGCAGTCTCTATTTGAAGTGTTACATCTCAAACATACCCTTTAACAAAGGAGTTCAGCATTCCAGCAGATCTCAGCATGGGCAAGTTCCTGGCCCCAAATATCATAACCTGAAGCTGGCAGTTGAGAACTCCTTGGTCTTTATTTCCTGAAAAAGGAACACTTATCACATGAAATGCCCAGTTAGTTCAGCTCATAGCTTAAGATGCTGCTAAAAGTAAGTAGGGGAATGCCTAAGTGGCACTAGTGAGATAAGGAGTCATAAGGCTGGACTAGGAACGTTTGAAAGATTTGAACGTTTGTACAGTGAATGATTCACACACAAAGCAAACCAAACAGTGAGTAGCCTGCTGCTTTGTGATCCCTGTTCCAAAGACAAAGCTTTCTCTTGTGTTTGTGAAAAGTAAACACAGGGCAGTACACACAGAAGCATTTCTCTGGAACAGTCAGAAGCAGGGGAGAGAGCCAAACCCATGGTGTGATACTCCTCCACTCATACAGAGGCACAGAGCGAGACCCAAAACACCAGTGTGCATAGGGAGGAAAAACAGAAGATACCAAGTTGGTAACTTTGGGGTAATTTGGAAAAGAAAAGGGAACAAAAATAACAAAACAGTTAATTAGAGCTTCCTACTGGTGTTTATCTGCTGCTGTGGTCCTGACACAGAAAGCACTACTAGAGCTCTGAACATCTGTACAGCTCACTAAGGCCTAGGAAGGTAAGGAAAAGGGGGTTTTCCTATCTCTCCCTCCCAAAGTGTTTATTTCACTCCACCAGAAGGTTCTTGCTCTGATTTACTACAACAATAGAGTACCTTACAAGTTTTCATTACTAAAAACTGAATGCTGACTATACATTTTGAACCTAATGCCTTTCAAGTGAAACAGTCTCTCTAAGATGAGACCACTGGAGGAAGCCAAGGATGCTGGTCTGGTACCCTTGCAGATACTTCCCTTCCACTTTTTCCATAAATTGGCAGTCTCTGCCTTGGACAGCAGAACTGCTCTTCCACCTCCAGAGTAACCTCTACTGGTAACATCATGACAAGCACAAGTTTGGAAAACAGCTGGATGCATCATACTGCTGCCATTATAATGTACAATTTTTGCTGGCATTAAAAAGAACAAATATACAAAGATCGACAATGTTTTGATTTAAAATAATCTAAGATAAAAAACACTGCAAAGCACCATTTGCTGTAGCAGTTATAAAACCTATACAGGAATATTATATGGACACCTTGCAAGTCCTTCATTGATCTCAATTCTTTTCTAGCCAAGGAATTCACAGAATCATAGAATCATTTATGTTGGAAAAGACCTCTAAGATCATTGAAAGCAACTGTTAAGCACTCATGTATGCCAAAACATTTTATACCTTCAAACTGGAGATTTTGATACTGGGCTGGTACCAACAGCCTTGCAGAAACCAGGAGTTCACCACTGTACTGGATAAGATCATCTTCAGGCTTCTCAAGCTGAAGAAAAAGACATACAGGAGTCTGCATTACTGCAATCATTCTCTTCCCCATCCTTCTCACAGCTTATTTGCGTTTCCAACACATCTTGCCTGTGGGCTGGACTGACAGCATTTTCCCCTCAATGATCTCATAGGGGTGATCTTTCTCACAGCTTTCACTACATCTTGCTCTTAAGGTACAATTAAGCACAAAAACTTGGAGTCACCTTGGGTCTGAGCAGGTACCAGTCAAACTGCATTAAGTCCTCTTCAAAATTCCATGCTGCCAGAGGAATCACCACTTCCCCCAAAAACACCCTGTATTTGAGAGCTCCTGCATGCCACACGGAGATCTGAAGTTGCCGACTTCTCAGCTGGGAGTATTCAATCTTGTACTAGAACGATAAACAGCATTTACAGAGCAATGCACAGGATGAATGCAGGCCCATGCTCGGGACCTGCTCCCAGGAATCCCAGCCACAGCATGATGGAAGGCGTCTGGATGCAGACAGAACCATGTTGTCTGAGTGTGCTTTGCAGTCTGAAAAAAACCCAACTACTTATATATTATACATGTTGAATAATGCTCATTCAAATAGGAAACCACATTCCAGGAACACCTTGACCTGCGTTGCTAAAGTTTTTGATTATAAATTCAGTATTTGCAATAACTCTTGACCATTTTTGATGGGGTTTTGGGTTTTTTTGTTTGGGTTTTTTTTTGTTTGTTGGTTTGGGGGGTTTTTTGTGTGTGGTTTTTTAATACATATATATATGTATGGTTTTTTTGTTTTTGGTTTTTTTTTATTTTTTTTCCTGTTTACACTCCCAGCAGAATGTGGCTGCTCTGGAAGCCAGTTCAAGATGAAGACACCTAATGATGGTGCCTAAATTCCCATTCTGGTCAGTGGACATCTACTTAATGCAGTCAGCAGGGGCAAGGAAGTAATTCAGCTGATTACTAATTAAAGCCTTGATCCACTCTCCAAACATAGTTAGAGGCCTTTGAGACATTGTTGGGTATCTAATACACCCACGGAGACTGGCAAACCCAGCCCACAGGTGACCTGCACAGAAAGCTGGAGGCAGTGGCAAAGGCAAGGAAATCAGTACCCATATTTAGGCTGCTGAATCACAAGCTGGGTGTGGGCTCTGTGGCTGATCACCCTGAGTCACCCTGGGCTCCAGTGACTCCCAATAGCGCTTACACAGCTCTCACGCATGCAGCTACCTCCAAATGCAGGTGCCTTATCCTGCAGCTGGATCTCAGTGTCACGATGGAGTTTACCTGCAGTAGTGCTATGCACTTTTGACTGTTTTTGCTCCTCTGGATAAACTAATAATCAGACTGATTTTAAAGATTTCTAAGTAAACACCTTTAGCGTTTATGCAGCCAGCTCAGGCATGGCTTTCACTCTCCTTTTATCACTTCTGCATGACTCTGGCATTGATAAAGGACTATAAAATTATTTCATCTTCTGGCTCTTTTTTCCTCCCAACTTCAACCCTATAGACAGGCTTTGGGCTGTAAAAAAATCACATACATTACAAAAATCCTCTTATGTTATTATGAAACTTTAACAGTCTTTACAAACATTTTGCTTGTTTCACTCACTATTGATTCTTGATGTTTACACACACCAGGAGCTGGGGGTAACAATGAAACTTTTGTGCAGTTCAAGAAGAAACACTACAAGTTTTCCCCTGCACTAACTTTGTTTCATATCTCTTCCAAAACAATATATTACTGAAGAACTCATCATCTTATGTTCTACTGCAGCTTGCCAAGGCTCACAAAACAAAAATGGTTTGCCATGATCTGAGTACAAAAGTGGAGCTGGGAAAGCTGGGAACAACTAAACTAACGCAGGCTCTTCCAGCTGACAGTACACACCTTCATATTGCATGAAGTGTGTGAAGTAAGAATAATGGCTCCTATTTCCAATACACAATTCTAACAAGGATGCAAAAAGCAATATTGAAAGGTATTAAGGAGTTGAAATCATAACTACTCTTCTCTGGTGGAATTATTAATGTTTGAAATCAGACAGTACAAAGAAACAGCCTGGCATCAGTCACAGAGGGAAGAGGAAGCAGACAGTGTTTTAGAGATGGTGGATTTCAGCTGGCATACAGTTAACTGTAGAGAGACACTTCCAGTGGCACTGACCAAAGGGGTATCGCTTGAATGGGATACTTGTGTAAAATTCCGACTGTTCTGCAATACATCCAGTTTCTGAATGTACAATAAAAGCATCTATAGAAGACACTTTCCTTTTGCCACTGGTAAATCAGAACAATACTGGTGTTCACTAAAAGTACTTTCTTGGGCAAAGGCAGACTTCTCTAAATGGTTTGCAATTTACTGGTGCAGCTCCAAAAGCAACTCTCTCTTATTTAGACTGAAAATCATAATTTTTAAAATGATTATTTTCAGTGACTCCTAAATTTGCTGCATCAGGTCAGTTCAGAACTTGCAGGATTGTACCATGGAAAAGCACACTTAGCAGCATGGAATTGCAAACCATACCTTCAAAGTCTCATCAAACTCTGGATCCACTGTGCTCTTTTTGACAGCTGTCTTCCTCTTACTCTGAGGAGATTTATCAGGAAGTAAATAAACCTTCACATACCTTGGAGATATAGAGAAAGACACATGGGAAATGATCAGAAGGGGTAGGGAGGATCAAAAGAAAAAACCAATTAGATGAGAGGAAATTTTTCTTAATTTTTAAACAACTTCATTGACTTTGTAATTTCCAAGCAATAAAATGGAAAAATGTGATTTATATATTTTCTCAATAAAAGCAGAGAGACTGCAAGGACCCTCATGTACCATTCAGTTAATGTGTTTCGATTCCATTGTACTTAGGAAAGGATTAGGATCTGAATAGGAATCCTGTTGTCATACTCTTGGCCTCTGATAAAATAGCCCCCTAAAGAAATCATCTTGTTAGTTGTAGTGACAGCTTTATAATGAAAACAAACAGCATATTATGTGCTCAAAGGAAAAAAAATAAACTCAATCAACTTTAGAATCACTGCTACTTTTCCCCCAACATTCATGAAGAAAATCTTATCTTCACAACCTCAGGTAAATAATACAGAATAACTCATAGGTCTTACAAATGCTATTTGTTCTAATAGCCACTAGAATAAAAATGGGAGATTGTCTAAAGGGCTCAAAATTGCCCTAACATTGATTCAAGAAAAACCAGACAAAAAAATTTCTGGAAGCTGAGTTGGACCAATATCAAGCACCAATGATCCATAACCAAAGTTCCTCAAGTGTAAGTCAAGTGAACACTAATACTTAAATATTCCCCTTAAAATCAGTTCAGTGGGCTGTACTTGTGTTATGGCTTCAAAACTAAAGAGTTTCAGCAATAGAGAGTGCTCCCAGCTTGTCAGGGAAAGGAGTGGCTGTTTACATAACACAAAGCATTTTTAAACTGTACTTACATAGATTCCAGATATTATGTTTTAAAAGAATTTTAAAACAGCCTCTTAATTAACTTACCAGGTAAATAAAATCAGCTGTATCTTTTATCATCAGTGCAGAACTTACACATATTCCCTATTTTTTCCAAACTGATACACAGGTAAAGCTACTTTTTAAAATATACAGGTACTAGAAGATTTAGCTTCTTGTTCTATGAGCCCAGATAATTTTAATTAAAACACAGCCAGATAGACTTCAAACCAGCAAATAAGGTAAATAATTCATTGGGTTTTAAACTTCAGTTAAAAGCCTGGTTTTCAGCAAGCATGTCAAATAAGTGTGCTGTACTTTTTCAGTTGGCTTGGAAACCAACAGAAATATATACCCACAGAGAACATACTGTTTGCTGCACAGCACTTCCCACATTGCCCTTCAGGCCTCCTGCAACTGTTTGCCTGGCTTAATTACCAGGGGACTTAGAGATCCTTGACCCACTTCTGAAGTGCTCCCAAACAACCCTTCTCCACAGGCTGCTCTTCCAGCAAGGCACTGCTCATCACCAAGCTTGTCTTTATGAATGTTCTTTGCAAGAGCTCCACAAAATCCATTGTCCTTCTGGGTGAAGGTGACTACAAGTCCACAATTCCAGTGTGGGCACTCAAATGCTCAAACACGGTGAGACAGCAGGGGCAAGAACAGGTAGTTAGGAATTCTACCTGGTGATTTTCTATCAGTGGTTACTGCATGGTCAGAGAGGACTCTTTAGCGATAAACAGAGAAATCATCAAGGCATAATTATCCAACCAAAATTTTCTATGGCATATTTTATGCACAGAAATATCTACTTCCTCTTATGATGGTACATAATTATTACACAGCTTTGGATTTTAAAATATCTTGCAGCACCTGAAATTTTTACTTTTATCACAGAAGATGGAAGCACCAGAGTAGTATAGCAACCACTCAGTGACCCGCAGTGGGTCAGCAGATGAATTGAAAACAGGACATCTCATGTTTCAGCCACAACTTAAGAACTAAAAACTGAACAGCTATTCCTGAGACCCAAAGGTACTCACCAGCAACACACATACCCAACTGCCTGCTTACAGGCAGGGAAAGAGAATTCCTAGGCGAAAATGGTCAGACTGGAATAAGCACTGGTATGAAACCTATTTGTCTTGCAGTGTGTATATGTGCAAAGGGTTGGTGTGGATGTTGGGTGTTCTGAAGGTGCCAGTATGGCATACAATCATATATCAATCCTTTTCACTCGGAACATGTATAAGTATTGTAAAAACCAGAATATTTTCATTATGTTTCTTCTCCTCCTCTACAGAAATACTTACGGGTTACACTTTTTCTTCTTCTCTTCTCCATAAGCCAGGTTCTTGCACCCCTTGATGCAAACTTCCAAGATGCAGGCTCTGAAGTTGTACTTTAAGGCAAACTCTATTTCTCCCGTGACATTAGCCTTGCCAAAACTGCCAGACTCAGTGCAAGTGCTGTTAAGACTATACAAACTCCCCTAAGAAAAGACAAATGTCTGGTAAAAGCAGCTTCAGATCAAACAGGACAAAGCATTTATTTCCCACAATAGTCAGTATCTTACAGACATGACTGCAAAGCTACTGCAAATCATGAAATTCAAGGTAATCTGTATAAAACATTCCATTGCTTCCATAACATCCCTGAAAATCATGACCGTAATTGCAATTCTACTGCTTTGCCCTCTTCTCTTCAGTAAACTTTCTAGGCTGAGAAAATGTTATAAGTAACTTCTCGATCTAGAAACTGTCTTCGTATGAAGCTGCTATGTTGCTTTCTCATGAGAAAAATGGGCTAAGTGTCTGAAAGGGAGTGAAAAAGCCCTCTGAAATCTAAAAACATTAAAACCTATTGAATTAGACTTCTTTTAATACATAGCTCATAGTAGGGTACACTATCAAGACATTCGGTTCTACCATGTATTAGAGGAAATAGCGAAGTGGCCTGCACCTCCAGTAAATACTTTACAAGATGTACCAATTCTATATAAAAATGATGTACTCTGTGTATTGCAGACCATTCAGGAGACATTAAAATATGAATACTTTCAGCTGTTGTATGTAGGTGCATAAAGATGATGTTCCCTAGCTCACCTCAGCCACTTTGTTCTTCCTTCATCTACTTCCCCCTTTGGGGCAAAGGTTTGGATGCTTTATATATGGTCCATCCACACAAAGAGCACTTGTGTCTAGCATTTACAGAAGGCAAGGCACTGCAAAGAAGGAAAAGACCAATCCTTTGTGTGGCCCAGCCCAGACACGTAACTTCAGGGTGCCATCTTGCCTTCACTGCAACAAATTATGAACTCAGAACAGTTTGGTCTCCGTTCACTTATAATTATATTCTTTAAGGTGAGCCCTAGAAACTTTACACAGCATTTGTCACGAAGGCACCACTGTTGATGTGATCAGTCTCTCAGCAACACTGCCCTAGATTGCTAAGATATCTGTGTTAGATCACTCCTCCCCCTGAAAATAAACACCAACTCACACAAACTGGCTGACCAAGGAGTTCTGCATTGCACAACCCAGCACCTACAAGTGCAAAGCAGTGTTTGCAAGATTGTATCTCTCTTCTGTGGGGATGCTTTTCCTCCTTTGTACAGCATGCCAAATATTCAACTCACACCAATGGATTTATTAGATTACAGAGGCTATCTACTCTCTCTTTTAAGCTCTAAGCAACACACACACGACAAAAGAAGGCTTAGAGTGCTTACTGAGGAAGTCAAAAGAAGTGTAAGGACTGTTTTGACCTGATGTTTGTCATATGTAATCTTGCTCCCTCCACAACAAGTGCATCAGCCTAATAAATCTACCTTGCAACTTTGTTCAGCTCTGCACTTTCATTCCGTGACATATTTTTATTCACCAGACCAGAAAAAGCTTATTTTCCACCAAAATCCTTTACGGCAATGGAATGCAAACAGAATTTTGTCCTAAGCTCGTATGTCCTAAAAAAAAGTTCTGCGAAAGTCCCTAACATTTATTCCCCAGAGCACCCTAATTATTTAGGAAGGCTGGACAGGTGTTATTATTATCACTACATATGTCTCATGCCCGATCAGGCATCCCATACATTCTACGTGGAAGTCACCACTTTTGGTTCAGTGAGCAGGGATTTAGCAATGACTTAATGTATTGTACTTGTGCTGGCATGACTGGAAGCAATGCCATCTGATGTTCTGGAAGATACTTTTTTATGGAGTGGCCTTCAACATCCAACAATTACCCATAAAGGAAAGTTTAATGGAATTTGACCTCCACCTTTATAAGGTCAGTTTTAAGCCTGAGCTTTCTATAGCCCAGCTCAAATGGTTGTCGTTAGAATCACAAATGTAATACAAAACTGTTGTCCATTTGTCAGCTTAACACCTCAGACTCCACAGTGCAGTAAACCATGAGAGAGCACCAAGGTCCCTGTGTGTGATTTGCTTCTCTGTCAAGTGAGCAGCCTGGTTTAATTTTGATTCCCCAAGTCATTTTAGTTCCCTTCTTTACAAGATCAGTCAGGAATTCTTTGGATACTTCACCTTGCTTAACCTCATCACTAATAGATAGAAGTTAGCTTCTACAGTCAATCATAGAGGCTTTAAAGCATGTGCTGAATTCATTTATTACCGGCTTCCTTCTCTGTCATTTGCACTATTCAAAATGCCATCCAACAGAGGATGATTCAATGCTATCCCCTAAGCCTATGAATTGCTCCCCTGGCTTCCATCACTGTCAGTTTCCTCTTCATTCACTGACATTCAAATTTCCACTGACATTTCCAATACCACAGTTCTTGCAGACTGACAAAACCCTTCTGGTAAATGAAGCTTGAAGAGAAAAAGCCAGATACTAGGTGAGAAAGTATCACATTCATAATCCCAATCCTAATAATCAAATGGGAAGAATGTTAGTTGCATTTGCAAAATTCAGAAGAAGCTGCTCTATCAATTATGCATTATCAGTGGATATAGCCATCAACAGTCCATTACCAATTTAATTTGTCTTATGCTTCAAAAAGTTCACGGTGTTACTATGAGGACTGTGCCAAAGGCATCAGTCTTTCATCAGATACAAACTCAAATGCAATTCTTCCTTCATTTTGTAATATAATCCAAAATACACCAACATTTTCCACAAGTTTTATATCTGTTCCCTTTAAACACCTCTTCTGTTGTGTTTCACCTTTAACTTACATGTTTTCTGCCATCACAGAAAACTGTATCACTTGTAGGGCTGGTTGTTATGTCTTCGTCCTCCTTGCAACTACTTTTGCTCTGAGTTTCACTGTCATTTTGGACCCCAGTGATGAGCTGCTGCAGACTGGGTGTACTTTTCATCTGTAAGCAATTCAGAAAGTAGGTTGTTTTTTTTTTTCAATTTAAGAAAAATGTCCTGATTTCTTCAAGAATGCTATCAGAAGAAAATTCAGTAAATAGGTACAATTGACTCTGATTAAGGTCATGCAGGTGGCACACCTTGAAAGATAATGTAGTAACTTAATTTAAATGCTGATTTATAACTCTCAACCCAGTTAGTGGTACACTAATTATATTAATAATTTTCTAAAAATCAACATACCACCAGCTTATCTAAGGATCTCAACCACAGCAATTACTAATAGCAGTCTACTAATAACACACCAGAAGTAGCAATATACTAATAAAAGTCCTTATTAGACCTTAACAAAACAATAATTTTGAAAGAAAAAAATAATCTTGCCTCCAGGAAATTAAAAACTGTGTTTTGCAATCGCATGACACATGCCCATGTTTACCTATGCAAGAATGAATGTAAGTTGAAAGAGATTTGGAAATAGAAACAGACTTACAAGTTCTTACTGAGCTTTGTTTATAGAAAAATTTTAAATTTCCAAGGGGTTCTTGACTTTGCTTTGACTAAGTCTGTTCACCTTTCCAATTTTCCCATGAAAACCCTGATGATTTCTGAGAGGTTATATACATCAATCAAAACTCCTTGAGATTTATCATCAGTCACCTCTGTTACCAAGAACAACAGTTAAGAGAATGAAGTGCCAAAATACAAATATATACAGCTGGAAATATGCTCAAAATATTGGTGTTTCTGGCACATTTCATGGGGATAATACAATCTATGAAAAGTATGTTGACACCTCAATGGATAGGAAAAAAGCAGGGTAAGAAATTTTAAATGGTTAGGATCTAAGAAAACAATTTCTTTAAAAAAGTTGTGTAACAGATTACCTGAAAGACTAAAAAGAATATAGTGTGACTGAATCAATAGAAAGGATTAGGACTTATTTGCACAAAAGAAACAGGAAATGTGAGAGAATCCCTCCTGCACAGTCAGCAGAAAGCACTAGAGAATGAGGACAAGAGAGGAGATAACACAGTGAGATTACTTCTGAAAAAAACAGGATGTGTAAAATCCTAACCAGTCTGCTGTTATTATAACACACAGAAATTGTTATGTCTATTAAGTGCCCTACCTTAAGAATAGATGCAAGAATTAAGTCACCTTGTGAGAGGGAGACAGAAAATGCATTCAGAATATAGTCTCAAAAAAACCCCAAGCAACCGAAAACAGTATTTCCAAGCAGAGAAATTGTCTTCTGCTTTATAAAACCTGAAACACAACTAGTTTCACTTGCTAACCAAAACAAGCTACTGCACACTGAATTTTAGCTTCTACTTGGGTCAGAAAGACTTCTCTATTGTGAGGTACAGAACATAAGAGACTGACAAGGCAACACAGCTACCAGTGCTAAACTCAGCAGGTCACACAAGCCCAGCCCAGCTCTAACGTCTGCTTCTGTTGCCACAGGAGAGGTATCCCACAGCTACCAATCCACCACAAACAGCTCCCAAACGTGGCACACACCTGCTTGTTCCCCCAGTGAGGCAGATGTAACTGCACTTCCCTTAATAAACTTAGGGATTCTGATGATAAGAGGCCCCCAAAAACACTACTTACTTCCCAAATCTAGATTTTACACTGGCTGGTACTTCTTTCCATTGGATTGGTTTTTTTCACTAACACTGAGGTTAAATATAATCTCTTTCAACTTTAATCTGAAGGAATCAATCTCTGCACACATCACAAATTTAGAAAAATTACTTAAGAAACAGATAGTGTTCTCGAGGCTTAAGCAGTGCCCCAGTCTTACACACTGCACATTCAAACTCATGGTTATAGTTACTACTTCACAGTCATTCCTAAGAGAGAAATACACAGTTTCTAGGGGGAAAAGCCACTGTTCTGATTCATTCTCTGAAAATGAAAGTTCCTTCTGGGATGGAAATCATAACAAGTAAGATTTCAACGTGATATTTTCATATAAATATAATTAGTTGTTTTGCAAGTGTAATTTAAAACAGGTTCTATCCCATAACTTAAGGCATAGTTCTAGTAAGGATGTAAACAGCTACCCTTCCTAAAGGAAAACAAAGACGAATTACATTTACAAGAAAAAATATCAGTAATCCTAGCAAAACTAAAATTCTAGCTTAAATATAGTCCAGTTGGTTCAAATGACTCCGAGAAATAATGTTCTGGCACATAGACATTGAAATCTATTTCTCAAATCCTGCAATGCAAAGTGTGGACATCAGTCCTAAATCTTTAAATGGGCAATTAAAAACCCACACAAATAAATCGGATTCTCCTACTAATTAATTTCTGAAGCCAAAGAATTCATATCCATCTCTTAAATGTGGCAGATTGTTTCTGGTCAGCATGCAATGAAGCGCAGTCTAAATTCACATTGTCTCCAACTGTGATGTTTTTCAATGCAGCAGAAGAGCAGTGCTCTGCCTGTGGGATAAAGTTAACACCAAAATGTGGCTTGCCACAATGAAAGCAGCATTCAGGTAACTAATAATTGTTGCCAATTCTGTTGATAATTTAATTACATACAAAAATATCAGAACTAATTTCACAGGCCAATTCAAACTGCTCAGTCCATGCAGTTTGACAACCCATCTCTTCCACTTATCAGCATCTAACACTTCTGAGGAAAGCAAAAAAGGTGCACAAGGGAGCTGTGAGTAATGTGTGCCATGAGGTCTGGCCCAAAGCAAGGGCTTTTCTCAGCATCTAACCCAGGCACTTAGCAAACCACATTGACAGACAAACAAGGCAATTCAGTAAGCACCCACTATGTGGAAAACTGAGTATGGACAAAGTTCAGTCACTTGAGAGCTGAAAGTGTACAAAACAAAATCTTCAGTGTAATTCTAAAGCAGAAATGTGAGATCATCTTCAGCCCTGCACAATTTGCGGGAAAACAGATGACTGGATTTTTCTTAAACTTTTCAAGAAAACACTGAAAGCTAGAGACTGTAACCAAAGCAAAAGGAAAAGGAAAGTTGCATAGCAACTAACAGCACTGCCTTCTCCCTGCCAAGTTAAAAAATGTTCAGAAGACGTCAGGATGGGCTTGGGACGGTCACAGCTTGTCCTGTTCAGCAGCAAAAGGGGCAGGAAGAAGACAAGACAGAGCACCTCCCTGCAGCTCAACAATCACATAGAGCAGATATCAAATCAACCTCAATAGTTCAATAGTCTCTGTGAACAGCTGAGAGCAAAATGTTCAATCCTCTCCATCCTTCCCCCCCCTCACCCTTGTAAAAATCTCAGTCTAACACTTCAGTTCTGGGCTGAAATCAATTGTGCAGAAGCTGTCGAAAATCTTGTGAAGAATCAGAGGTCTGACCGCAGTCAGTGAACATCAGCTACGTCTTGTTCATAAAATAAAAGCAAAATTCCACTGTGCACATGATTGCTCTCACAAACACATTTCACTCCTGAAACAGCTCTTACAGTTAGAGACTGTGTATAATAATATGGATACCCTGCTTGTAATGTTGATTGCAGTGTCAGACTGGCTCCTTCTTTGCTTTCTTCTTTCCACATTCTTCTGATAATCTGTGGTTAGGACACATCTGTCAGCCATATCATTCTGGGACTTTGATATTTCTGAAGTGAAAATAAAGAGAAAAGTCACTATAACAAACTTTGTAAGCAATCCTATAGATTTATAGGCTAATCCTGTAGCTTTCAAACTGTCATCCTGCACCTTTAGCATTGATCTCCTAAGAGTAAGAAACAGATGGGAAGACAACAGCTTGTCATATTGCATATAATTATATTTTGCCTGCCTAAATCTTTCAAGTTGTTTCAGCTGGAAATTATACTCCTTGCTGCCTATCATTATAGCTGCTGCAAGGAATTGTAAGCCATCAAACACAGTTTCCTTGCAGAAGCAGCTACTACAGCCCCTATATATAGTTTGATTTGTAAAGCGGTTTGGTTTGGTTCAGGATAAAAGCAAGAGTGTTATAACAACATAAAGCAACACGACGATGAAAAGTAGAAAGAAGATTATATTGGAAAATATTTAGAAATATATCCAAAATATGGATGATAGGAGGGATATTACATACTCTGGTCCCAAACCTCATATAATTTTAAGAACGTGAATAGCCCTCATTGACTTCAATAACATTTCTCATATGGATAAGTTTATGTCCACACTTAAGCACCTTGTTGAATTAGCTCTTCAGTAACATGTCGTTTATTGGCAAATAAATCTACAGGACAAACTGGACATTTAATGCCCTACTTTTCACTTCTTATTCCTCAGTGTACACTCAGAATTTCACTTAAAGGGAAGGGCAGCACTCATCCATGATTTCTGAAGTTGAATATGAGCAGGCTTAGCTGCAGATACTTTCTTGTCAATCCCAGATAGACTCTCATGGAGAATTAAAAATTTATAAAGTAGTACATGAAATAGCTATCTTATGTTTAATTCATGCAGAAGAGATAAACACTTCTCTCACAACATGAACCTCTGTGGAGGAACCTCAGACAGCAGACAATACGACATTATGGTACTCAAAAACAATGGCACTCAAGTGTGATTTTTAAAGACACTCTGGGCCAGTTTTGTTCTTAGCAGCAATCAGTCCTCAGATGTTTACTGTACTCTGTGTACACCATTAAGGCACCATGTGACCTATTCAAAGGCAGGCTCAATTAAGCCATCTCTGTAAATGAAACCAGGTTTTTAACATACACAGTGAAATCAGAGATCATAAAAGAAACTGGAATTGAGAGTTCTAATTGAATAGATACAATCTGAGTAGCCTGACCAGCAGTAGACGCAGAAACACCAGCCTTGCCTCATGCTGTCTTACAAGGAACAGGTTATCGTGAAAAAACACAAATGTTCAGTTTTCGTATCTATTCCTCTTTTGGCTTCTCTACCCAAAGTCAGTAGACTGATACTCTCTCTAGTGCCAAGGGCACTTTTTCACTGCACATAAAACTACAACCAGTAATTCATTTTACATTCACCAAACGGCAACCATTGGATTATAATCTCCTCTTGCTGCCAAGCCACACTGGAACAGGAGGTAACAGCACAAAGGAGCAGACTGTACAATGGGAGCTTTGTGCTGCACACGCTGATCCCTCGTTCCCGCTGCTCTCACACACACACACACAGGCTCCAGTGAGAGTCAGAACGACGTTCTCTAAGTTTATTTACTGCAATACATGAGAGCTGGGTGTATAAAATACCTCTGCAAACCAGGACATATTTATCCAGATAAGATACAGAGTACTAATTTTAGACACTTGTGACCAAAAATATTTATCAGCACAGTACCAGGTTGCATTGAGAGGCCATATTGTCTGAAAAAGCTGGTTTCTTAAGTCAAGAAACCAAGTCCTTCTCTCTGTAAGACTTCCTATACTTTTTAATTACTGACTTCAATGATTGCAACAGCCTGTTATTTTCTCCCAAATTAAACTGCTCTACACTAACTGAGGATGAGAGCACCTGCATGGGGTTTCGCACACAGCTAAACTGAACTAACAACTTGCTTCCATCTCTCTCTGCAACCACTGCTCTGCTCTTCTCCATCCCTGGCTCCTGATCACATGGACCAGCACTCTCTGCTGTACATGTTACAAAATATATCTTACCTTGAGCCCATCTAACTCACTAAAACAGCAGAAAAGTACCTATGTGTTTTGTCTAGGTTAATGTTCTGCCCTTTAAATTAGCTAAACCAGTTTCTAGAGGGTTCCAGATGCTAATTATGGCAGCATAGGGCTCAAAACAGAGAGAGAAGAAAGATGTGAGTGGAGTAGGACCTTCCTTTTGGTAGCAGTGAATTACTAAATTAGTTTGCTGCAGTCCTGACAGTCTTTACCACCAGCTCTGCGATGTGGCCAGGCTTCAAACTAACAGAAAGCTGAGTAAATTACTTTGCATCCAGTTCTGTGTTGCCACTATTACTGTTTCCAGTAGTAGTGTTCTACACCACCACATATTTCTGTTTAGGAGTAAGTCACCAGGTCTCTGCATAGCTTTAGTATGTGTTCACACAGACACAACATGAAATTTGCATAGTTAAAGGGGAATAGGTCTTTAGGATGGGTGGAAGAAGCTAAAGGAAAGACCAAACAAAAGCTAACACAAGAGTTAGGGGGAAAGGCAGAAAGGCACCAAAGCCAGATTTGTTCAGGTCTAATCTCACATGTGGAGTTGTGTAAATTGAAGCTAGTAAGAAAATACTACGGTCTGTTCAAATCCATGCAAATTTGCAAGTCCCTGTAATCTTCCTAAGGCTCAGAAGTTGTTTTCCTCTGGTCACTGATGCCTTTAATTTGTTTTTCACAAAGGCTGACTGTCCTCAGTGTAGTTAGCCTTAGAGGTGCACACAGTCTGCACCCCTAGCAACAGCAGGCAGTGTAAGAGAATGGAAGGAACCAAAAGCATCAGAATGGAACAAGAGTTGTTAGGACTGGAGAGAACTTAGAAATGTGCACTGAAAAATTCCACACAACTAGACTGAGAAAGAGGAAGGAAGTCCTCATGAATACCACCAGTGAATGAAAATATTAAACTCCTCTTAAAGGATAGGCTCTTTGACAGGGTCAGTTGGGATTCAGCCAGATAACACGAAGATCAGAAATTGGTTATTACTCTAACGTGAATTAGATATACTGCATCTGAACACCTGGTAAATTTTTTTTAAAATCCATTATATAGGCTTTTTCACATCTTTAAAAGAAAGGTGTTGTGGTTTGATATTATCATCTTATTTAACAACTGGCAGAATACTAAAGGAGAATTAGACTTCCTGTATTATTTTTCAGGTTGGCACAGCCTTGGCATTAATAATTTCAGCCATTATTCAATAGCCCTTTTTTACAAAAACTTCTTGGCCAACATTGCGGCCAAAAAATTGAAACATTTGACTTCATTATTCTGGAATGACAAGACAGTGAAAACTACTTACTTTTTATATGTGTTGTGAGAGACAAAAACAAGTTTTCCACAGATTTATTAAACGTTTTAGACTCTCCAAGTTCCTGCAAATGGGAGATGCAAAGAGTAAGAAAACACAAAATATCTGTAATTTTAAAGTTTCCAGGATTACATATCTACAGACCACATAACAATCAGATGGTAAGGCTGCAGCCCTTTGCTCACTTCTGCAGACAAATACATCTGAGGACGTACACTGACATGGTTGGAAACTGTCACACTAATGGACGAAGAGGGAAGCAATCTTTTCAGTTCCATAGTCTTTCACATACAAGAGGAACTCCTTGCAGAAATATCACATAGCAAGTTCATAAATACAACTAATTACATCACTGATTTGTTGTAAGGTATTTAATACTTTTATCTATTACAGATGCTCCTGTGTTTCTGAATCAGAGTTTTCATCAGATGCCAGGTAAGTACATAAGAACACTTACAGAACTATTTCTAGCCACGTTCTACTATTCTGTCCACTAGAAACTGGAATGCAAAGGCAGCCATCAAATTCACTGTTTTTCATTCAGTAATGAAAGTGACATGTGACTATTGAATGTCATGGGAACATGGGATCCTTCAGGTTTGAGTGGAACTCATTCCTCAGTCCAGTCTTCCTGTGATGAGGCACCAAAAACCAGATGCAACATTCTAATGTCAAGTAGAGCAGTTAACTACTTCCCTCAAAAACTGAAAACAAATTGAAAACAGCCCTTATAGCCTCTAAACTTTCTCTCCCAGGACCCATGCAACATAAAAATAATGACAAAGTAACAAAAGGCTGCATTTATATTGCAGAGTGATGTTACAGCAGTTATATACCACATTTCTGTGGCTGACCTTTTCATATGAATGACACCCTAAGTGGTGCACTTACACGTATATTTTGCAGATACATACATTTACCATATCAGCTCCTGCTGCTGATTCTGTGAAAGGAGGTGGAGTTGGAGGTACGACAGAAATTTTACTAGAAGTTTAAGAGATAAACAGTGCAACAATTAATATATTATGCCAAGAGATTAATAAACCATGTCCATGCACAGCATCTTTATTATCTGTGTTTCCTGCACTCTATAAAGATCTGGGTTGACATCCTGTGTCTGTAAGAGTTGCAGCACAGGTTTATTGCCTGTTCTTAGGAATTAGGACTACCTTTCTATCTTCTCAATCTTGAGGTGCTGCAGGTAAAATTATTAAACTAGAACTATCAGGAAGACCTAATTTAGGATAGGCTCTCTAGACTTCTATATAGCTGGCAGTATTACAGTCTGTGTCCTGAGCTCTAAAACACAATTCTTGCAAAATGCACCCTATGTCTTGTTCAGAGATGTTTTCAGAAAACAGTTAGTTTTATTTACAATACTAAAAGGATCCTTCCTTGCCTGGGTTCAGAGCTGTTAAAGACCCTTTAAACATTCCTGCCATTGTGTCTGTAGTAAATAGCTCCGGTGAATGAAAAAAAAAATCTGACTGATTCTGTTATCACAGTACAATCACAGATCCTAAGGTAGCTGGTGAACTTCCTTCTTGATTCTTATTTAGTTTTACTACATCCAGGCAAAAGAGAGTCCTGATTAGGATCTTATCCAGCTGAATATAAGTTTCTTTCTTATGCCAGACAATTATATTAAATTGAGACCATCTATTCATATCTTATTTTACATGGGGTTTTTGGGGGTTTTTTGGTTGGTTTGTGTTTTGCTAGTAGTTTTTATTGTTGCTGTTTAGTGTTATGGTTTTTTTGGTTTGTTTTATTTTAAGGCAGAAGGTTACTTTAATAACACAATAAGCAGACTGTTTCTTCATTATTTATCACTGATAATCACTTAATAATAACTTAATAATAGTTTAAGTACGGTCATGCTTTGGCCTCTAGTCAAAGTATTTATTCACTGTAAACTAGATTTTTAATTTTTTTTAAAGTTTGGTAAGTGAAAATGTCTAACTTCTTGTCTACTATTTATTGTAAAACTATTATATCAGCAATATCTCCCATTGAACAAATAATGATGCTGTCATGACACCTAGTAAATAACTTTCATTTACAATCATTTGTAAATTTAACAGATAATTGTATAAATAGTTATGCAAAAATATAAGCAGATAAAACAAAAATAAGGCACATCCCTTCATTTCAAGTAACATATTATTACTCTAAACATAGTACTTACCCTCTGTTGTACGCGAGACCTGTTCTGTGGATTGCTGAGAGCTATGAGCGAAAATTTTTCTATGCTTTTATCATTTGACCTCCAGAAGTATTGACTTTTTTCATAATGAAGGAATACAAACTACTGGCTGGTTTATAAAATAAAATGTATCACCCATACAAATTTGCAGTGTCCTAGGACTGTTTGTCCTTTTATGAGTCTTACCTCAGATTCTGGTAAGATTCCAAGAGCTTTGCACCAACTGTTTCATGTCTGCCTATGAAGGAGGGAAGAAAAATCCAAAGATTTAGCAGCAACAGCAGTTACTTATGCCTGTATAATCCTTTTTAAAATCAGTGCCTTTCAGGAACCGGCCTGTGTTTACAGAAGCTCATGCACATGCAAGTCAGGAGTGAAGTCAATTCCCAACTAAGGTATCAGCACACGCGCCAAGAAACACGCAAGTTTCTCCTGTATCTCAAATACCTCAAACCATACCATGATTACACCCTCTCCTGTTGCAGGTGACACACTCAGATGAACTCTTCACAAATGCTAAGGACAGTCACACCGAGATGCCAGCAGGTCCATTCCTACAGGTTGCTAAGTGCTCTCAGCCTCCCAGGATCCAGGAGGCAGGTGGTGCATGGGCCCACTGCACTAAAGCACACTTTAGCCACAAAACTCAAACACTAAGGGAAGCTTGAAAACGTGTACAAGAGCAGAGACATGGTCAACTCTTGCATCTCATGAAAAACTCTTTTCACTTTTCCTACTAGAGACCTGAGCAATGATGAAAATGCTTGACTAGCTCGCAAACGTGTGACCCGTTGCTAAGAGCATCCCTGCAGGGAAATGGCACCTTCCTCAGGTGAGCAGCCACGTGATGTGAAGACACCAAGGAGCAAAAGCTCCATCAGGCATGAACAATGAAAACTCATAAAACTGTAGTTTGTTTCTGGGGGATCACAAATATAATATAGAGCTAAAATCACATAATAAATGGCCAACTGAAATTATCTGGAGTGACTTTCATCACTAGTAATTCCTGATACGGAAAGCAGCATGCAATCCATGTTTTGCTGAAGATGTCATTAATTATAACTACTTACATAAAAGTAATAGATCTTAGTAGTGGTAGAAACAATAATCAGTTCATGGATGCTACAATTTTCAATCAGAACCCCGGAATTCTCTCCTATTGATACGTAACATTGCTATCTTAGATTTTAAATTGATTGCCTTTAGTGACCAATCTATCACTTTGATGAAAATATTAATCTTACTCTTTAGGTAGAAGCTACAAAAAAGATTAATAAAAAGCATAACAATGTAATTTTTTAAAACTCTACAACATGAGAAAACGTCACTGTAAAAATGTTTTTTTTTTTTTTTTTTTCAGTTGAACTTACGTTCCAATGATTACTTCAGTTATGCTATATTTTCAAACCAAAAGAGGGCACTGTCCCTCCAGGATTGAAGGATGCATAAAGGCTGTTGTGTTTCAAAATTTGTCACTTGTTTAAACCCCTTTAAACATATCAGTTGGTCTAATCAAAGGAAATAAACAAAACATATTTCTCCCTGCAGGTTTATCTTCTGTATATCCTTAGATCTTTGTGACTTCAACAGTATTACCATTAGACTAACTAAGCAAAATGCTTCAAGCACCTACAAAGCTTTGATAATTCAAAGTGGAAAAAGGGACAGTCAGTATCTTGCAACATCAGATTCAGTATCCAAGAAAAACATTTTCCAATAACAGGGAGATTGATAAAATTACCAGCTTTAGACTTGTTGAAAAAAAAAATGAGAGGAAATTATCATCAATGGTTATTGGATGAATCAGTGTTTTAAAAAAATCAGTCAATTAACACTTTAAAATCAGAAATTGTGTTAGCTAGAATGGACTTCAGTGAAATCTTTCAAATTTTAAATTAATTGTTTTAACAGGAGCTTTAGTTTAGTTTCTTGATATGCTGCCTGCTGCCTTTCACAAACACCTACTACCTAAAATTTATGCTCTTCCATTTATAAAATTCCTCCTATTCAAGTTTCCCAAGAGAGATTTAAGGCCTAGTTCTTTCTTTTTTACCAACTGCTCTTAAACATAGATGCAGATACTGGAAGTGAAACTGTATCATTTAACTACAGTCAGGCACAAAATTAAGCAGATGCCTATCTGAAGTGGCACTTCAAGGTAAAGAGGAAACAAATCCTCTCCACCTCGCTAGCTGTTGTAGACGAAAACAAAAACTAACAGCTCCTTAGCTGGCAAAACACATTCCCCATAGAGCAATCCATCCACATCCTCTATAATTTCTTTTACAGCTTTGTACTTTTAATGGCACTGAAAAGACCCAGCACAAGGCAATGGCACAGCCAGCTGGCTGAAGGCAACAAAACAGTAAGTGTTTAGCTCTCTCCTGATTTATAGCTATACATGGGGGTTTTTATTCCATTCTATCATATCTTAAACTTTAAAACTTCCTCACTAAAAACAATGGAAGTCTAAACTTCAACAAACGATGAATGCAAGATCATTTTCTTCCTGTACATATAACATTTCTATATTAATTTCATGTCATCATATTTCTTAGAAGTCTTACATGCTCATTAATTCAAATTTACATGGCCAGCAATTTTCTTATTTTTATTACTCAGACAAAATAAGTTATACTTTTAAATGCATTCTGCTGATTTGTGTTCATGTTTTATTTACTGCACAGACAGATGGACTGCATGGTAAAATGGAAGAAACATTAGATACCGTGTCAGACTGCATTCTGTGTTTCACTTAGATGACAACCACACATTACATAGCAGTGTATGATCTGTTCCAGTGATTACCTTCACCTGGATATTTCTTTGCTCGTTCCTCAAAGAACCATTCACCAGCCTTTACTTTCACATCTCTGAAAAACAATCAAAAGAGATTTGAATCAAAATGTTTGCAAGTGCATTTCTTCAAATGTTCGGTAACTACGTAATCCAACATCCTTTACCATGAAACTAAGATTTCATGACTACTCAATCCATTGACTCATTTTGCTGCGGGTCTGAAAAAAACATGGAGGAGAGTCCTTTGGGGACTTTTGGTTTGGGGGAGGGGTATTTGATAGTTTATTTTCCTTTTTGCCGTGTAGGACTGGCCATGGAAAGTGGTAGACACTGCTCTGGGCACTGCTCGGAAGGCCGGAGTGCTGGCTGCACTCCAGTCTGCACAAGCAGCTTGCAAAGCAGCCCAGGCACTTGTGCTGACTGGGTGCTGGCTGCTTACAGCTGCAGCCTAGTCTGAGAAATGGGGAATGGCCATGGCAGAGGACACGGTTCCAAGGAGAACGTGGAGTGGCTACCAAGGAGCACTGAGCTCCACAGCCCTCACAGCACAATGGCTTCAGGGCCCATCTCTCCGTTTTGTGGAGACTATCATCAGTTAAGATTGATGCATTACAAAGGCACCAGGATCACAGGAACAGAAAAGTAATGATTGACAAGTACAAAATTATATCAGATAATATAATTTGCTCTGGTAAGATCAGATTTTCAGCAAATCTTACTGTTGCCAAAGCCTGCGATTTGACCTTACCCATTATTAAAGAGACAAAAACAATTTAACTGAGGATAGGATTCCCTGGATCCTTCAAGTTCAATATTCTCATCTAAATGTCTTACTAATTATTAGGGCATATATAATATCTCCCTTCCTTTTGAATTTTGTGATGCTTACTATAAGGTGAAGTCTCACTGTAGGCACTGCTAAACTTTCTTTTCAACCCAGTAGTTGATTTTCTTTCTATAAAATTAATCTATTTGTTACCATTCCCTCTCCCAAAATTGCTTGAAACTGGCAACAGCATACAAACAGTAAATTCATGTAGAGCTTACCTTCTTCAAAAAGCAAAATCTCTAAACACAAGAGCTAAAGTGATATCCACCAATGGCCAGGCAACAAAACCCCCACGTCTGCCATTTCACACCTCACCTTACTCTGTATCAAAACAGCCAAACTATAGGTAGGATGCTTTTTGTTCTGTCACTTGATTTTAAAGTCTTTAGGCATTTTAATTAAATCTTTGTAAGTTGCAATACAGATTATAAAATAAAAAACCAAACCACTACCCATGTAGACTGTACAATTTATTTTCATACTTAACCATAGATCCTTGTGCATAACTAAACACAGATGAGTCTGAAAATTAGGTTTAAATAACTGAGTCAGGATACTTACTTATTTTGGATGGAGATCTATTAACTAAGAAATGTCTGAAATCTCTGTCTTCAAGGACTTTGCATTGGTAGTGCATTGATTTTCGGTCCCAGCCTTCCCTTTATGGTATTCCCACTACCCCCTAGTTATCTTCCAGAGTTTGATCTACAGTTCTGCAGAAATTCATGTAATAATTGAATCTACACAGAGAAGTTTTGGACATCCCTTCCTTCGAGGTGTTCAAGGCCAGGCTGGATGGGGCTCTGATCAACCTGGTCTAGTGGAAAATGTCCCTGCCCATGACAGGGTGGGTGGAACCCAGAAGATCTTTAAGGTCCCTTCCAACTCAAATCATTCTATGATAATTAGATCACACAGAATGAAAATAGATCTGAAAACACCTTTCTTTTTTTTTTTTTTTGGATAAAGAGTATATTGATATGACCAAAAGTACGAAAACAAAGCTAATAAAGAACCTTTGTCAGGTAAAATAGACTAAACTCCTCCAAAGCAAATGTCTTTCTACACTCCTATAAGATAGGATTCCTTTAAAAAACCCCAACACATTATACCAACTCCATTCACATAAGAGATGCCTCTTCCAGGTGAAAGATACAAACTGTCAGTTCACAAGGCTTTCAAAATTTCTTAGTTTGTAGGAAATACAAAATTTGCTTATTCTTGCTTATCCTCTTTCACTGAGGTGTTTAAGCATGTTCCTTACAAACATGACCCCAGCATCTAGGGGACAACTTCCATAGTGCTGCTGCTGCTGCTGTTTGGTTCAGGAAAAAATTACTCTAGTGATAAACGAGACTCAAAATTACAATTACTTGGGACTTGAAAATCAGCTCTTACCTTTCTTAGTCATCCTATCTTCCCCTCACCAGGATAAACAAAAGGTGATGAGTAGCCTTTACCACATTGCTTCACTCCCTACCCTTCTTGATTTTTGCAGCTTTGATGTAAAGCTCACTGAAGGCAATGGAAGAAGTCTGACTAAATTTAATTGATTTTATATCATGACTAAAGATCAAATGTGCTCTCTCTTCACTATAAAGAGAAATTCAATCACAGCTGACATATCCATCTGTATTAGCAGGATAAAAAAAAATGTAATTTCCTGAAAGAAAAGTAAAAAGGTATTTTAATTAATCTAAATAATGTTTTCCTGGTTTTACCATTAAATATCTGGACAAGCTTATTAAATAATTAAGGATGTGCAGCACTACAAAAAGCAGCTTAATAACCAATGACTCTCTATAGAGGATTTCCCCTGTGGCCACCAAATATCTGGAAACTAATTTAAAACAAGAGGATGTGGAGAGGGTTATCTAGAGAAGGATATAGAAAGTTTACTTTTGAATTTTAAGTTTAGTGCATATAGTTTGAAACACAGCAAAACACACGCACCGAAGTCTAGTAACTGTTTTGTATCAATTATAAATAGAGCTGATCTACCTGTTCTGCATATTAGTTGCTAAATTAACTGAAGATTCAGAGAATATCCTGTTGGTGATAGTTTATAACTCTCTTCCAAACGATAAAAAATTACTTCAAACTAGTACGAATTTGTTTAATTTGAGATCAATACTGTGCCTTATATTTCCCTCTATATTAATCTCATTTTGGCACCTGCAGAGGGAATGGAGTGGTGGATTCATCTTGTGTTGGCATAAAGTAAATTTTCATCCAAATCCTAGCTCTTTCTACAGGGATATTTGTCATCCAGCAAAGCTTTTGAATAATTTTCCAAACTATCATTCTTCACCCACATTTTTCATCAAATGTGGAAATATAGCTAAACCATTTTGCTAAGAATGTATGTAATGAATAGAATAGACTATGAAGGAATATTTTGATATTAAAAATAAACGTACCAATACAGTAAAAGAAAGACTGTTTCCTGTATCCTGAAATACAAAAACGTGATACAGTAAAAGAAAAAAATCAATTAATTTGTGTACACAAATTTGGATTTCTGACCATATTGGAACAAATTCTAGTAATGTTATTAATTGGTTTTGCTCTTTAAAATTTTATAAAGCATGACTTTAAATTATTCATAAATCAGGTTTCTCACTCCAGTGGTAAGAAGTAGAAAATAATGATGAGGAAATTGTCAAGAAACTGGCTATGCTACATCAAAGCACACCACCTTCAACATGTTGTGAGGATGCCCTGGTTCAATATTGAGTCAGGGGAAGTTCTCTCTGCGGCTCAGAAACTCACAACTGTTTCTCTGCTTTGCTATTATCATCTTTGTCACACTCACAGTACCTCTGGCCTACCCTGAGGATCAATTTTGCTAAACACAGGAAGGGAAATACCAGCTACGTGAAGCATAACACGAAGTTCCCACTCATTTCATCACCACCAGGACTTCAGCCAACATTTTCATTACACCAGTGGCTTTGTTTCATTAACTGTTCAAGCAACAGATACACAAAACCAGTGGGCATCCATTGGATGACCAGCACCAACCAGCAAAATTCCTTACCCGTGAGCATAACAAATGGTGCATTTCCAAAGGCAGGGGTTCAGGCAGACACGGCACTCCGAGCACACCCGATGACTGCATCCGTTGCACACTGCGCCTCTGTTCAGCAGCAACCCCAGCGACTTCTGACAGCGAGCACAAGATCTCTCCTGGTATTCATGCCTTGCATTTTTCGCCCCTTTCCACCGAAGTTGCTGCAGCTGCAGTTTCATTTTCCTAATCCCACACGTAAAAAGGTAAAAAAAAAAAAAAAAAAATTACAGAGGACAAAATCCTCATGTCAAGCACAAGTTAATAATACCCTGGTTCTGCCAATACCATCTCTAGGGGGAGATAGGCCCTCAAGTGTGGTCTCTGTTGAGCACTGTTTGAAAATGTCCACACATAGCATTTTTGCAGTGTGACTGTGTGTGTGTGACCAGAACAGTGCATACTAACAGAGAAATAGTTAAGTATAAACGGAGTTTTGTTCATTTCAGGCCCACTCAGGGCAGGGCACTGAAATTGTTGTATGCAAGTGATTATGCATTCACTTACAAAAACTGAAATTTGGGCTCCCTTTCATTTGATGTTTTTTTAACCATATTTATCCAAGAATTAAATAGTCTACCAAGTAAAAACATAATCATAACAAATGCATCATCTGAAAGCTAAAAAACCAAATCAAAACAAAAAAGCATACAGCCCAAAATATCAAAATCTCTCCTTGTCATTAACTTTGCTTCCACTGCATGTACCAATAATCAAGATCTATGTTTTCAATTGTTATAACATCAGCAGCAGTTGAAAGGGATTTTCTAACCAATTCAGACTTTCTCTATAACCTCTCACATAATTATTATTATTTTCATTTACTATGTCCTTCAATACTTACGTAAATATTCACTGTAAACAAAGTTTAAGTTTCCACATTTAAGAGACTAAAAATTTGCATCTTATCCACACCAATACCTTGTTTTACAGGGGGATATAATATCACAAAGCAGGATAGAAGCTACTAGGAAATCCTTATCCTAGCCAAGACATAAAGCAAATCAAATACTGGAGAATTATCCTTTACCCTCACCAGCTGAGATACTTGCATAGTGTGAAATTAGTAAATAAAACCCTTTCCTGACCAATGACACCTACTGACAGGAGTAACAACCTCCAAGGCAGTGTGCTGTGCTTGCTGCCTGTTGTGTGTGAGAAGGGACAGCGATGGATTTAGCACAACGAGCAGGTATCCAATGATTCCTAACCCCAGTCTTGGAACAATGTAAGCTAAACAAGCCAGCCAAAGATCTGAACATGTTCCATGTTACCAAGACTATACAGATGCATACATAGGAACAGAGTAAGAATGCCATAAAGCCTTCATAGAAAAAATACAGCCAGCAGCTGAACTTTCTATGAAGGCTGGAAGTAAAAATCACCAAGTACATTATTCAGTGAACAGGATTTGCTGATCTTTAGTGTAGAGTCAACAGAATGGCAAAAACAAGAGGCTCTGGATAACCCTAGTTTTCCCAGAGAACACAAAGGCATTAGCTAACAAGAAGTTAAAAGAGGAGTACATTTAGAAGGACAATAGAGGACAACAGAGTGGAAGAAGAGTAATTCAGAAGGAAAAAAAAAAAAAAAAAAAGAACAAAACACAGGAACAGCAGATACCTTATTCTTTCCTCCTCTGTTTTTCTCACCATCTGGTCACGGTACAGGACTTCCAGAACAGCCTCTCGTTCCAATTCCTTAAGGAAGTTCAGATTAAATTCGCAGGCCATTTTTGCCAAATTTCACTTGTTTCGTAGACTCTTGTCCTATGGGTTCCACTATACCCAGAATGATGGTCTGGGTGTTTCCTAAATGCCTGTGCTCTTACTTGATTGTTGATGTGTTTCACTGTGTCATACCCTTGAAAAGAAAAATAACTTTGACTGTCTTCACACAGATCATCATTTAAGTGTCTCTGCCACCCAGAGAATATGAACAGTTATCAAGGTCACAGCAGTCTTGACTTTTTCACGTCATTTAACTTCCTTTTCTTTTGTCCCACTGAAAGTAGTTCCAAAAGAGATGAGAGTTTGCAGCAATATCCCAGGGCTTGAACTGGCACCAGATGGGAGGACAATTTGTCAAGAGATGGTGTAATAGAGTGGCAGAAATAGTTTGTGTTTCTTTATTTGGTCTTGTAGACTTGGGATTTCTGAGCCTAAGGAAAAAAAAATCCATTATCTCTTCTCACCTCTTCAAGATATTTCAAATAATATGAAGGACACATTTTGTTATACTCAATCCTTTCAAGCAGGAATTCAGACACAGGAGAGATTTTAAGACCTGTTCTTCAGAGAGGCTCATCATATTGTCCATTAGCACTCAGGCACACACCTTCACATTTTTTGTACAGTCAACATAAAATAACCAACAAAAAAGCTGAAGTTAGCTTTCAACACAGGCCTACAGTTCCCATGACTGTCATACTGCTTGAGACTAAATTTTTGAGAAAAAGCATCCCTTTGTATTTTCAATAAAATCTGTCTTTTGTCTTTTTCAGTAAAATCTCATTGTACTGAAAAGACATCACAAGACTAAGACAGGAAAAAAAAGACCTCTGAGTCACTTCCATCAATTACCTTGGTCTGTTAAGTCTAGATAAGACTAGTCTTATTTAGACTTAACAGAGAGATTTGGTATCAAACCTAGTCTAAAGATCTAGGTTTGATACCAAATAATTCTATTATCTTTGCTAATACACAGAAACCCTAAAAACTTAATATATTATTTCCAGCTCAGTGCACTAACAATTTTGGTCCCAAACTGATAAAGTTAACATACAAATATACAAGAAGTACAACATTAAAACAGAATCACAACTGTAGTTTGGATATATTCTGTGACTTTCACTTTTGCAAAAATCCACTAAAATATAAAATAATTTTAATATACTTTGCAGCAAAGTCAAAAACGAAGATGATTATTCAACCTAAACCAGCTTACGCACCACATTAATTTTCAATATTATTGTCTAATGTTTAGTGCATATTACTAGAAATCTAAGACAATTCCTCTTATGGTACATCAAAGGTATTAAAGGTGCGCATATGAAAACCGGTTAAGTGTTTCAAACTTAATCTGAAGTAGGTACACACAGTCAGGCTCCAGGCAGGTGTAGACACTAGGACAGAAGGGTAAAGCTTTCCCAAAGCAGTTACTGATGCTTCACTGATGGACCTCAGCTGAGAATCTGAACAACCATCTGCATTGCTGGATCATTACTTTCAAATACTGAGTTTTAAATTTAAAACAAACAAACAAACACCTAAACCACCAAAAGAACCCGCTCAAACTTTGGATATGTAGTGACAATGTACTTCTGTCAGTGCAGAGAATTACTTTACACGCAGCTTGCCCCAATTAAGTTACTCAATTTTCCACCAGAAAAAGCAGTGGGTGATAATATGTATACATAAACAGCTTGCATTCCATTTGTGTATGGGGTTTTTTTGTGAAACTCTTCAACAGATACCAAAAGGACAAAGCATTTCACAGCAGCTTGTGTTCAAGATTAAAAAAAAAAAAAAAATTGGTTTCCTGTGGAAACAAAAGAGACAGAGATAGGCATAATCATGTTTTATTTCTTTACCAACTGCAATTTCACAGGAAATTACTCATTTGAAACATAAAAAGCCGGAGCGATTTTTTTAACACAATATATGTCATTTTCAAAGGCCCCTGCATCCTTCACCTGCTTTTATCTTTTACCTTATGAATACTTCCTAGGATGGATGAGTATGTTTAAAGCCATCAACTCCACTTAAGTCAACACAATCTAAAGGGGAGTCAGTAGAAACTCTGGCAGCTCTGCCCTACA
Organism: Callaeas wilsoni; assembly: GCA_013398955.1. Taxonomy (NCBI): domain Eukaryota; kingdom Metazoa; phylum Chordata; class Aves; order Passeriformes; family Callaeidae; genus Callaeas; species Callaeas wilsoni. The sequence continues at coordinate 40,367 of VWPU01009707.1, read as the reverse complement.
CAGAATACCAAAACATCCATTACAGGGCAAGCTACATTTGCCATAAACTCCTAAGATTTCGGGCATATCTAGAACACCATCAGAAAATCCCACTAAAGCATCAGTAAAAGCTAGCAAGTGCATGACAGTCAATACTAAGTGGATCCAATAAAACTGCTCTGGTGATCCTATAGAAAATACATGAATGTCTTATAGAGCTGTTAAGAATGTGCCACAGTAAACAGCTACGAAGAGCAACAGCTGCAGTTAAGCAAGCACAGAAAAAGTTGCTATCTGATGTCTTCTTTAAATTCTTTAAAAAAAAGGACTACCTCTCTTTCACAGAAGAGCACAAAACTTTCCATACATCAAGCTAGTTTGGGCAAATGGGTTTCAGATGACACCCTTCAAACTAGCTCCAGTTCATGCCCTATTCTGAGTGATAAATCATAAGTACTGAATCCAATGCCAACAGTGGAGTGCCAAAGGGACAAGGATGGAAAGGATGGATCATCTCCTGATATCGAACAACAGAACAAACTTACTGCAGAGCAAAGTGCCAGGGGCATGCCATCCTACAGTATCTGCACTACGCAGAGAGGGGAAAAGCCACCCATGGCTCTCTCATCACTGAGCAAGACCATCACACACTGCAGACAGCGAACCTTAAAATACACCACACAGCCAGCAACTATAGCAATACTGCACCTGAACACTCCTACAGCTGTTTCTTAATGTTCATGGATTTTAACTCTGACAATCATTGCGTTCTGTCAATATTTCTTGCACATCCAAAGAAAACTCAAAATCTAGCTTAATGATGAGGACATAATTTTAGGCTTTAAGAATTAAGTATTATCGAAGTATTACAACCTCCAAAATGGGAGATAATCCTTGGCCCCACAACAAACTTGAACTTTAATCATTTCACAGAGGTGTTCAAATTGGACTGAAAAGCTCTCTATTACTGAGAAATAAGAACTTTTCTCTTACACCAAAGCTGTCTGCACTAGAGCAGTTTTTTGGCAGTAATAAAAAAGTGTTTTCAGTAACAACCCTCTCTGACAGGAAAAAAAACTCATAAACCTTCAGAGATGCCCTCCTTTCATGTTATTGAATCCAACTAGCTAGCTGTTTTACACAGTCAGCAAACCTCAAAGCTGAGCATCTCCTACATAAAACCAAAGGCAGCAGCAACCTCTTTAGTAAATACCACAACACTTCTTTCTTTTCAGCACAAAGTTCACAAAAAATATTCTGTTCAAGTATTATTTAAATTATATATTTATCATTATTTATTATTACATTCTGTATTTAAACTAATGCAGTGTCAGGCACCTTGCAGATGGGTCTGGAACTTCTTGAAAATATCATAAGAAATCCCAAACCCATTGTAAGGGAGAAGGGATGACCAACGTGGCAATACCTTAGGAGAGGGATTCATGCACACACAGAGTACAACCTCAAAAAACATGGTTTTTTTTCTATCAGGATAAAATAGTATGCAGTTATGTTACTGAAAATCAGGCAAAAGGCCTACCTAACACTAGATTAAGTCTGCAAAACCAGCTTCTTTTCTAAGTTTTTAAACTTAAAAATGCCTGGCTTAGCAAGCTTCTCCTCAAAGCAATTTTACGTGTAATGTATTATTGATCTCCTTTCAGATCCTTAAGCATCAGCAAAATAATGACAATTAAATAATCATAAATTAACAGATCTTCTAAAGTCACAGTCTTCATTTACTTGAGATAATTGGATTACTTCATCCATTAACCCAGAAGATGGATGTAATATATCAGTAGCAAGGAACAGATTAAGAAACTTCAGAGTAAAACCAGTCTCAAAAGCTACTGCAATTTGTGGCTATTTTCTATTCTGCTGAGACCAATCAGATAAATTCATTCTTAGTTAAGAAAATTACAAGTGTTATTTCGTACCTGGCTGCAACAGTTTAACTTTCACATCCCTGCATATGCACATGAAAATTGCTGAAGTTCTTTGATAATGCTTCATCAAAATTAAGTCTGTGATATTAATAACATCCCACCCCAGAATTCAGAGTAAAAATAAAACCAAACAACTAAACTCAACACAAACAATTAAGTTGCAGGTATGGTTTTTCCATTAAATCTCTTCCAGTTTGAAAAACACCATGCCAGTAAATAAAAATGCTTCCCCCTGTGCTAAGTCATACAGAACAGAGTAAAATTATATCCTTACCTCTTCAGCAGCCATCAAAGAGAGACGCCAGGAAGTAAACTGCTTATAAAAGACGAGTAGCACTCTTGTTATTTAATTATCACTCCTTAAAGAAAACTGGTGGCTGTTCTCCACCCCCTTTCCTTCCTTTGAGCACTGATACCACTGATGTATGTTCAGAGGAGCACCCCAAAACAGCTGAAAGCAAAAGTGCTCAACAAAGAGCTCTAGCGTTACAACAGCTTTCGCCAGGTCTCTGGTTTTGTTACAAGCAACAAGCAAAGATACTTATTTTTTATCATTAAAACAAGACTCAGCACAAGAGACTACAAAAGCTGACTGATATACCAAAACATGCTCAGTCTTCAAGCCACACACACAGGAAGAGAAGCGGCTTTAAGTTCGACATAGTTTCTTTTTCTGACACCATAAATGTGAAAACACTTCTAACCTCAATGTCTCCAGGACTTGCACAGAAAGCTGGGTTTATATCATATGCAGCTCTTTCCTGGAAACAAAACAGTTTTCTACTTAGGTCTATAAGATAAAGCAATTAGTATAGATAAAAATTCAAGAGGATTCAGATTTTATGCATCTGCAAGAAGAAGCAAGTTATTTTACCTTACAACTAAAAATCTGATCTCAGGTAACAATTGGAAGTTAAAACATTATTCAGATTGGACATCCTAAGCCAGTCTATCACAGAATTAAGTGTGGGTAATGAAGTTCAAAATTACATCCCAATTGTTTCTAAGTCTGGAGAAAAAAAAAGAGGTTATTCTTACAGCTCAATCGCCTTTCTTATTCCCGACTCTGCCAAACTGTAGGTACAACACAGAAGCCCTTAACTGTTTCAGGTGTTTTAAGATTTGTGATTTCTAGTTAAAATTAAACCAAGCTGAGCAACTCTACTCACATGGCAAAGTTTAAGAGCCTGCATTCTTATAACCTCATTAAGATAAATAGGTTCAAACATTTCCACCTGTGTATGTCAAGTTTCATCACCTTCTTCAACTGCATCATGGCAGAGAAAGCAACTGGTAGTGGGGCATAGAGCTATGCAGATATGCACCATATTTGGATACTTTGGGCCTTAATTTCAGGCAAAACTTTAACTGCATGAGATGCCAAAAATAACCTGAGGATTCTAACTACACACAGTGACAGATTAGTTGTATCTTAAATCCAAGCTGCAGAATGTTAGCCTTACTATCAGCTTAAGCCTGATATTTAATCAAAGCCTTAATTGCCACATATTTAACTCACTGTATTTTTCCCTCTCATCCCTGGATGTGGAAAACTGCTGTAGTATTTTATACATTCTAAGAATATAACCGAATATATAGTCAAAAAAGCCTTTTATGCTTTTGCTCAAACAAGCACCACTTGTTCAGCCTTCCCATAGTCCTCACGTTTTTGTCTCTGCTTTTTGGAATCAGCAAGCACAAGACTCGGAATGGGGCTGAGGATGTTCTCAGCATCCAGCCACAGTCCCACCGTATCCCTCCAGGGCGAGCGGAGCTGGTGCTGCCCGCAGGGTGCCCAGAGAGCCCCAGAGTGAGGTGGCTGGTCAGGGTCTCCTTTTGCAGGAGAAACAGGAGGCAGAGCCTGTCACAGGACTGGAGACAGGATTGAAACTGCTCAGTCAGCATACTCAGGAGCTGTAACTGCCTCAACCTTCTTGAAATACCACGCCCAAAACTGGACACAGTATTCCTTGTGCAGCCTTACTGCAGAGAGGGCAGTAGGAATACTGCTTCCAGGTTCTACATCCCTTTTTTTTTTTTTCTTTTTAAACAGCACCATACAAGAAATTGAGATAAATTGTACCTAAACACCTCCCTACTGTCAGGAAAATTAATCTACCATCAGTAGAGGTTTATGTCCAAAAAGGAGACAGAGGAGTCCTGTTACTTTATTCGAATAAAGGGAGAGGCCATGGGGCATTCCCCTGGGATCTCTCAAATTTTTGGAGGACGCAGCCTCCTTTTTATCCTAATTTCCCGACCGTATTTTCCCTCTCTCTTTCCCCATTGGCTGAGGTACTTGAGAGGTACAGACTTNTGGAATGGAATGCCCAATTTTTAAGATTCCCTTTTAATGTATACGCCCCCTTGCCTTTTTAAAAAAATTCCTATAGAATTTACGGTTCTCTTCATTGTTTCTTTCATCTTTTGATATTCAATTTCATTTATTAGCAGACCTACAGTTTACTGATAAAGACAAATCTCTCTTTCCATTCATCAATCGGTGGAATCCTTTCCCATTGTTTCTTTTATCTCTTAGTGCTAGTTTTTATCTATCAGCAGGCCCACAGTTTATTTGTAAAGACAAGTCCCTCATTCCTTTCACTACTCTATGTGGCTATGGAACAGCTACCGAGTGAACCGGTCCTGAACTTGTAGAGCTGGTTATTCCTGCCGCCATATAGTCCTTTGCACTTGTCCCCAGTAAGTTATTTCTTCCTCTATCCAGACTCTTTCTGCAGTTCAGCCAGGCCCCTCTGTGTCTGAACAGCCTCTTCCACTGCCTAGAGCAGCTCTCGGGGCCTGGCAGCCTCAGTGGTTTAGACAACATGTAAACACCCCACACCTGCACACACGCAACATCCAAGAACCGTGACAAGTGTGCCCTTTAATTTCACTCTCCTGGTTCTTACTACGTCTGCTAAAAATCATGTGATCCGCTTAGAACTGTAAGAATTCAGATATTCTTCTCCGATGGGTTGACCCTGTCTGGATGCCAGATGCCCACCAAAACCGCCCCGTCACTCACCTCCGGCTGGGCGGCGGAGAAATAAAATGAAAAGACAGGGAGAGTTTTTCTGGTTTTATTTTTTCAGTTTGTGACATAGGCAGGCCTTCTTTTTAAGCTGTTTCCAGAAACAAGAAGCAGATCCTCCTTCCCTTCTTGGGAAGCACAGAAGGACTTCCCAGGGAAGGACCCCTTGGATGGCTGAACACTAATGCCCTGCTGTCCGTAAGAAAAGCACAGGCGTGACAAGCGGGCCCCTCGCCTCTCTCAGCCACAGGCTTTGGGACGCTGGACAACACCACAGCAGCCCCGCCGAGCGCCATCTCCCGCCCGGCTGCCGGCCGCTGTCGCTATGGAAACTGCGCCATCTTGGAGGGCGCGGAGCCGGGCCCGGCGCAGGCGGGCGCTGGCGCGCAGGCGCAGTGCGGGCGGCGGCCGGTGAGGGGCGCAGCGGCGCGGGGCGGTGCCGGGGGTCGGTGGCGGCGTGAGCGGCTCCGCCGGGAAGATGGACGAGTTCCAGACGGGAGAGGAGGTAACGGGACACGGGAAACACAGCTTCCTGCCTGGCGTCTCCTTGCAGGGCCGGCGGAGGGTCTCAGGCGGTGCCCGGCCGCCCCGGATCCCACCCCTCGGCGTCCCCCGCCGCCATCCCTGTCGCCCTCCCCCAGGGTGGAGCCGCGTATCCCGGGCACCGGCGGCAGACGGGCCCAGCCTTTGTTCTGCCGCCCCCCGGGAGCCGACCCCGTGTCCGGGTGTTCATTGGGCTCCTCGACCCTGGCCTCTACCCCTGCCGCTGCAGGTCCCTCGGGGAAAAGGCGTGAGGGCTGCCGTGGGTTCGGGCTGCCCCTGCCGGAGGAGCTGAGTGCCAGGGTGGGAGGGCGGCTGGTGCTGTTTGGGTCAGCGGAGGACTCGAACAGGCGGTTCCTGTGCGGAAAGAGGAGCCCGTGCCTCTGGGCTGCGTGTTACGGGCGCCCTGCTGGGGCGTCACACCCCATTCGCAAGATGCGGAGTGGGATAAATCAAGGGTCTCAATCAACTGTCGTGGCATACGGCCACCTGATGGTCCCCGGCTAAGCAGGAGGAAGCAGCCAGTGCTGCGTTTGCAGAGGGACAGTGTCACCGAGCTGTGACACTGTTAAACAGCCGCGATGTGACTGGGTGAGACAATAGCGAAGCAGCGACAGGGGCGAAGGTGTGTCAGGCTCGCCCTGTTCTAAAAGCCTCGTCCTCGTGGCCAGGCCTGGCCTGTGTTACGGCCACAGACTTTTTTTTAAAAAATATACGTAATTAACATACTCGAACATTGTTTTTACAGCTGTTTTCAAAACCGTCTTCACAATTACCGAAGGCTGTAGTACTGCTCTGCAGTTTGCATGTGTTGCCTCGGAGCACCCCTTCCAAACAAGGTGTTGGAAACATTGTCTGCTTGCTTTGTGCCAGAGAGGTACCGCAGGGAAACTGTAAAGCAACCGATTTTTTCCCCTTTTATTTTTTAATACAAAAAAGGTTTTTAATATCTTCTTATTAAAAAATGACATCATGATAAAATGGGTAGTGTTGTATTATTTCATCATTCAGTTATAGCACATAGATCCCAAATCTGCACATCAGAAATTTATGTTCATTTTTGTCATTCCAAGAAAGGAAGAAGGTGGAAAAGTAACAGCAGCCCTACAAGTGAATTCTCAAATCTCTTTATTATTTAAATACAAATTAGATATCGAAATACCTTGAGAACTTGGGTTGAATTTAAGTAATTTTACTTTGGTGTGACCCATGTTTGTACTCACTCAAAGGCATTTCTGAGCAGACTTTGTGAAGAAGAAAACTGTATGTGGTTTATCATCTTGCTTGACAGTAGTCTTCATGTCTGCCATGCATATTCTTAAGCTCTGTGGGAGAGAGTGTTTTTTGATAATTGTAGTTCTTATTTGCTTAAATACACTGGTTGGTGCACCTTAAAATGTAAGCATCTGTAAAATGTAGTACCATGAAAATAAATGAGGCATGTTAAAATTAAATCCAAGTCAAGAAGCTGAAAATAAAAGGCAGTTTTCCACAGCACATAAAAGCTTTTAAAAATGTTGAATTGTGCCAGCAAGTTGGTGCCTCCAGATAGGTATAGAAAAGGAGTTGCCCAGCATGTCTCCCAGGATGTGCTGTTTCTTCTCTCCTGGAGAATGAACAACTGCTCTCATCTTTCTGAGGGTCACATGTCATTGAAGCTGGCTAGACTGTTCACCTTCTGATGAAAGGTTTATGAACGTGACTTTTGGATTCTCCTGAGCAGGTGTAACTGCATCCTGCCTGCACACGTGAATTACGCTGTTGTTCACTTCTATCAGCTGGGGAAGCTGACTGACCTCCCAGTGAATACCCGGTCAGCATACACCTGGTTAGGTTCATTTTTACATTCTTATTCGGTCTTTCGAAATTCATCAGTTTGCCTTTATGTGCTCTTCTTTTGTGCTGGTTTCTGAGGTGAGGCTGTGGGACACCAGCAGTGATGAGGTGGTGTGTGACTCGCTGCTGCAGCACGCGGGGTCCCGTCAGTGCTCCCTGGCTCTGAGAGTGGCTGTCCCAGCAGTGGGGGCAGCTTCTTCTGACCCCCTGGCATGGGAGGCGGCAGGAGCAGAGGGAATCAAACAAGAGAACATAAACTACTGAGCATACATGTAAATGGGTGGTAGTTTTAAGACTAGTAAAATGTTGGGGCCTTCACTGTCTTGATTCCACGTGCTTAATCTCTGCTCCCTGAAGGCTGAAGGTCCAGCGAGCTACATTTCCCCTTTGGTTTCCAAGGGGCAGCTTTCTTCTTATCCCCAGCTGAGATTGTCAAGACAGTTTTTCCTTCAGCTCTGAATTGATATTTTGTCCACATTGGCGCCCTGGGGATGTCAGTTCCATTTAACTGCAAGCTGAGGTTATATCCGTGAGCCCACTGTGGTGTGGGGACGTTAGTGCTTGTTGGGAAGGGGGGATATATGTGTACACAAGTGCTATACATGTTATTTTAAAATGCTTCCAAGCTAAAATTTGAAAGTTTTCTTGACTCAAAAGGCCGGCCAATATTAGTTCATCTCTTACTTTTCATTAGTTTTCTAAGAAGATTTACTTGACTGGGCTGAAGGAGCTAGAGTACGTACATATGCAAATAAAGGCAGACTTGGTATCCTCTGACTTGCCAGAAGTCTGACAAGCATAAATTAAATTCCTAGTGCATGTTCTTAACAGAGCTCGAACATCGTAGACAGAAGAATGTGTCCACTGATTATTTAAAATTCTTTTTCTTTTGTAGACTTCCTTTGTTGTTGATGAAGTCAGTAGCATCATTAAAGAGGTAATTTAAACGTTTTCATTTTGTAGGTGTGAAATTTCATATGTTGTATGCTGTGTGCTAAAAGGCATTCAGTAAAATGTGATAACTGATACGTAATAGGTTTCTAGACAGGTTGCTCTCAAAGTATGGCTAACTTGATTTAACCAGTGTATGGACTTCGGCAGAAATGATACCAAGCTTTAGCTGTGATATATATTGCAAATCCAAGAGATATTTAAAGTAATTTCACACACTCTTCTCTGGTTGCAGTGCATTCCTGTTAGAATTTCTAGGGGATGTTTTATGTTAAACGGCACAGAAATAAATTTTATGTTTTAGTAAAATACAGGAGGTTTTTATAGACTGTCTGCATATGCATGTTACTGTGATCTTTCAAGATGCCTTTCTCCAAAGTGAGTTCTTGTTTGTTTGGAATGATTGAACTATTCTTGTTGCTAAGAAACATGAATTTTCTGTCTAGAAAATTTCCAGTGGGATTTGGAATTCCTCTTGTAGATTAGTGCAATCTTTTGTTGTTGCAAAATAACTGTTTTGGTCAGACTCTATAAATTGACTACACATGCTTTATTACATGCTCTTGTCTCTTCTGAATTTGAAATAATTTTGTGGTTGTTTTTTAAACAATTTCTGTGAGGAAAAAATATGCCAGTGAAAAACATGTAGCTTTAACACACATTTATATCTTAAAGAGGAAACTATCTTAAATAAAATGGATTATTTGGCTGGAGGCTTCTGCTCTGTTAGTAACCAGCAACTACATGGGTCTTTGCTTTAGTTTGGGGGTTTGTTTCTCAAAAATGATTCTGCTCAAAAATCTGAATTTCATTTCCATAGAAGAATATATGTGAATGAGCTATTGTACTATGTGCCTTTTTTAATCCTCTTTAGGACTGTTTAAATGCAGGACCCTTTTCATAACTATGGCTGTTGGACATTACAAATAATCTAAATATCACAAAATGAACAGAGGGTGGAATCTACGATGATTTCCTCTATGCCTGGCTCAGACTCTGACCTGCATGTTTTTAATAATTGAAAACACTTCCAACAGCCAGTGTGGACCAGCAGTATTTAGGATTTTTCTGTGGGTACGGGGTCCATGTTGGAAAGGGTTAATGGGTGCCTCGCAGTTGGCAGCAGCGCAGCTCCTTTACCTGTTTGTCCCTCCAGGCCATAGAGGGTGCTATCGGTGGCAATGCCTACCAGCACAGCAAAGTGAACCAGTGGACAACAAGCGTGGTGGAACAAACCCTGAGCCAGCTCACAAAGCTGGGGAAGCCCTTCAAGTACATCGGTGAGCTCAGCTTCCCCTTTCCTGTGAAAGCTGGGGCGGTCAAGTGCACCAATAGGTGGGGGTTGAGGGAAAATCTTAGGAAGAACCTTGTCTGTAAACTGCTCACAAGCATGCCTGTTTGCTTGTGTGTGTGTATGTGTGCTAAGCTGAGCAAAAATGGAGCTAAATGTTAATTAATGTCAGTGAGAAATTAATCAAAGCTTCTCTACTAACAGTGACCTGTGTGATTATGCAAAAGAATGGTGCTGGGCTACATACAGCAAGCTCTTGCTTCTGGGACAACTCCAGTGATGGTAAGGAACACAACTCATTGGATTTTCCAACTTGCAGCTTACTGCCAGTCTCTTTAAGACTAGGCAGCGTACTTTTTTCCCCCCAGGTGCTGTAGTTTTGGAGTAATAGCATACTGTTTGGTATTTTTCCATTTGGCTGTGATGCTAACTGGGCTGTATATGAAATGCTTGGCTGTTGTGAAAGTTTCATTCTTAAGATTCTTAAAGGAAACAAGTATAAAAATGCATATAGGGGCATGCATGTAATCAGTTTAAGTTTCTTCTGTTTCTGAAACCCTTTTTTGTATTTGCAGGAACCTGCACTGTGAGATGGGAGAATAAGACCATGTACTGTATCGTCAGTGCCTTTGGACTTGCAATATAATTGCCTTGAAATCGTTCATTCTTCTCTTTTCTATTCCAGCACTTGATTCCATCTCCACTCAAACTGTGAATACCTGAACAACTTGTTTTTAATGCATTTTTTAAGGAACTTTTCTTCAAAAGTAGAAATTTGAAAACATGCTGTTACATGTTTTATGTTTGTACCTAGTATCATACCAGTGTTTGCTACACTTTTTTATCACTTCAAAACTTCTCTTCAAGGTGCTAATACTGAAATCTGCTGCAGTGTAAACACTTTCTCTAGATTTCTTTTCTAAGACCAGTATAAATGAGACACTTTCACACTTTGTACTTTTGGTTAGCATTAAATTATTGAAATTCATAACCATTGGTGTGATTCATTTAAACTTAAATCTTTTTAAGATTTATTTGGGGAAAATTTTTTACTGGGGGAAAAAGTTTCAGTTTTTTCAATTCTCTTCAAGATAGTCGAGGTACATACCGCAATGCAAACCACTTTCATAGTGTTGCCAAAGTCACTACAAAGTTGCAAGAAAATTAGGTTACGTTTATCAAAAAATAACTTGGCTGCATTTTTGGGACCTGTTTAATCTTTTTGTATGGTATTTAGGACATGGAATGATAACTATCTTCATTGAACAATAACAGCTAAGGAATTTTTCACATCCTGGAAGTGCTCAGCAAGCTATACCTGGGTAATCATTCACTTCTGCAGCCAGTTACATGTGTTAAGTAGGTCTTGAACTTACTTGCTACAGTCCATGTTAATTTTGCTGATAGTGAGGGTGATGAGCTCTGGTAGCTGATGAAACATGATCCTTTCTGAAAGGAGAAAAAGCTGCCCTGAGGCGATGTGACTAAATAACATGTGAGTAAGTCTCCTGCCTTCTAGAGTAAAGTTGCAGAAGAATAACAAGTAAAAGAAGTTTTCAGCATAGGCTTGGGTAATGTTTTGTCAGCTAATTAAAGAAATGGGAGCATGCTATGAATTTCAGGAAACCTCTGCAAATGGCTGTGCTGCTTCTGCAAGCAGTAGCTCACTGCTAATGAAGCTGAAAGAATTACAGACCCATGTGGGAGAGTATCCCTGGGCTGCAGTCAGTCTGAGCAATCTGTGATTTGCTTCTTTGTAGGAAGCCCTGTCTAATTTTTCACAATCTGGCTCTTAGCTAGAGCTGTTTAAGAGAGAGATGGTTGCTAATGCAACAGTGTGATTCCACGATCTGGAAAGACATAATACTGCAAATTCAAATGACAGGAGGATTTGTTCATCATAGTGTTTCGTGCTCTGTGATTGCTCAGTGTAGCCAGACTGTGGAAAGCCCTGTGCTAGGCAAGGCTTTGACCCTCTTCCTCCCTATCCGTATCTGCTGTCAGCAGGGCAAAACAGGTGTATGTGTCAGCAGCTTTGGGCTTGGTACATTTGAGACTTCTAATAGAGCTGTAAGGCTGCTGTATTTCTGCTGACATTCCGGTTTCAAAACAGCTCTGTGAACACATCTCCTTCATGACAAGCCATTTCGTTCTTCTCATGTATGTCCTAGTGAGCGCTACAGCCTGTACAGAGTGTGTGTATGCCTTAGCCTGAGGAGCACATACCTTACGTTGCTGTAAGGGAGCTTTAGTGTGGGTTCAGTCTTCAGTCAAAAATTACACAATACCTGTAAAAAAAAAAAGTAAAACCAGATTGAGTAACATGCCTAAAACAGTCATCCGGGTCAGAGAGAAACTTGTCGTGAGAAGAATAAATCTTTGCTCTCTTGAGTTGCTAAGGAAATTTTTCATCTGGATGCTTAGATGCTTTATCTCCTTTCCATCATGCCAGAATGATGCTGGCAGTGTAGTACCTACTGAGCTATTTATTTACATTTAAAAGAAGCAGTTTTGTGCACTTTGAGTCAATATTTGCTTCTTGGTCAAGCCATTCAGACATTCCTTATCCTTTGTTCATGTTAATAATAGCAAATCCCTTGATTTTTTGGTGTTTTTTGGTTCATGCATTTGCTGAGCTGCAAAATAAAAACCCTCAAGTGTTTGAGATGCTTGTCAGTGTAAAGGCTGCATGGTAGGAGAAACCCCTGTTGCATTAAAACAGGAGTTGTGCTACAGAAAGGTAGATACAGTTTTATAGATGGTTTTACATGTGAGCAATAACCAGTACTTCCAGTGTAAGTTTTAGGACTACACAAAGGGGTTTAGGCGTTGTGGATTTTTGGGTGTTGGTGTCCCCCTCCCATGATTAAAATAGTGCTTTTCTTTAAAATTGCATAACAGTTGTCTCTAACTGTTTTGGTGTTCTACAGTAACTGATTTTTAAATTTTCATTACCTTTAAAACTAAGGTGTTTGATCACTTTTTCCAGAGGCTGATGGCCAGCTCATCTCAGTGCCAAAGTAAAGCATTTGGGTGATGAACTGGCAGAGTCCTTGCTCTAGGTAATTAATTTGCCTTAAAAAAATAAACACAAACTGTGGGCTAGAGCGTTCAAGGTAATTGTACAGTTAGTCTCTGCTGTCTCTCGCTTACTGCCAGGGCTCTTCATATGATTACAGCTATAGAAATGGGGGGCAAGGCAGCCCCAGTCTGCAGGGGAGGAAGAGGGAGAAGCCGTTTACTGTCACTGCCAAAGAGGAGTCTGACCTGTGTTAACTAAAACCTAAGGAAATGGCTCCAGGATTAACTGCTGCTAAATGAGCACTACCCTGTCTGATACTACAGCCAGGAGTAAGCTGCATATCCATTTGTGCAGGGAAGTTTGTGGCCGTTTCATTCAGCACAGAGAGATTTCACTCTCTCGAGTTTATGTAAGAAATGGCATCACTCCACAGCAAGTGATGTGATCACTTTTGCAGTCTACTAGCTATGAGCAGACTTGTGGAAGATAGAGCTGTAAGAAGCTGATGAATGACATCAGCATATTCACCATCTCTAAACCTTTCTTTTATTACTAGTATTAACATTCAGCAGGAGAATTCTCATGACCACACCAGGCTTTGCAAAGCCACTGTGAAGCCATTTGAAAATGCCAGGTCCCTTATGTAACCTGGCTGGCATATCTTAAAAACTTAGCAACCTTCCACCTTCAAGTCCAGGCAAGGTAATAAAAAAACCTCCCCAATAAACAATACAAAACATCTGTGATGACACAGCCTCTTGGATCTCATCCTTATGGAATTAACCAAGTTTAAATATGCATAAGAAAATCCATGTAAACTGAAAATATGTGTAAGTTATGTAAACAGTTTATGAGAAGAACAGTAAAATTCAGTAGAAGGAAAATAAGCCCAGGATACAATATAAAGATATAAAACTTTATTATGAACATATTTAACAATGATTATGCACATAAAGTCTTCCAAGAAACTTCCTTGAAGTAAAATATTCCATTTTCCTTCATATTCCACATTAGCATGAAGTTTTACAACATAAATGGATAATATGCTGTTATTAGAACAACTTACAGATACACAGAATATTTAACATGTCCTCATGCACACTTTCTCAAAGCAGCATTTAATTACAGCTTCTCATTAAACAGAGCATTTATCTTACACATTTTTATACCATTTTGGTACACAATTTTTCCATATTTTCATTTTACATATTTACAAACTCCTAAAAAAGTTTTACAGTAATGCAAAAGTTATTACTGGCATAAGCAAAAGGAAATGGGTGGGGAAATTAGGTGACTACGGATAAAATGTTGTCATTTTGCTCAGAGAAAGACAACAGATCAAAGTCTTTCCTAGCTGGAACCATTCTCCCCAGCATTGGTACCACAGATCCAATGCACTAGCTGTTTCTCACTGGTGTTAAGCCTTACGCTTCCTCTTTGCCAGTCCTAGGAAAGTTTTCCACCAATTTCAACACCAACTGTATTTGTAAAGCAAGTACTACAGAAAGTAGTTGCTATGACTACTTGCACTCAATTATTGATTTTTTACAAGTCCCTTGTAATCACTGTGTACGTGGAAGTCTTGCAGTTGCTAATGGCTGAAATCTCCTTTAGAGCAGGATCACTGTATGCTGCGGGGCCTTGTGTACTGTTCTTGTTTTGTACAGTTGCAGTAGTGATGGCAATAACTACTTGAGCAGTAGTAAAAGGAGAGCCAGGCTAGCTTCTTAAAGAGATTTCTTCTGTTTGACCCTTAGATTTCAATACTTTACTCAGAGATGAATTTATGCCACCTACTCCCAAGCTGTTTACAATCCATATTGGAATATTCTTCTGCTTTCCAGTCACGGAAATAAGAGGAGTCTTGCTAGCAAAAAAACTAGTTCCTCATTTGCTTCATTGCTTTTGTCATCTTACTGTATATTGAATTTGATGCAACAGTGATTCAACCAAGCTACCTTAACACTGTAGCACTTCCAAACTTGAAAGCTTTTTTGCATGGCAAACATCGCTTAAATATAATCTCTAAAAATGACCATGGAAATTATTTTCTTACTATTTTCATAGTGAGATACTTACTTTAAGTACATATTTCCCATTCTTAGCTTTTCTATTTCCACTTTGAATGTAGTGATGTAGTGAAGTTTATTCAGACAAAACAGCAAGAGAAATGGGTTGAAAACAGCTTAGAAAAAATCATCTCCAAGTTAGATTAAAAATAAATGAAATCCCAAGGCATGACAGTACTTGAGAGTTAACTTTAACAACCAGTTCAGACTGTGATAAGAAACATTAGTGTACTTTGCACACTGGTCAAAGTTTATCCCTTCATAACAATTTAGGAGAGAATTAAACAGTATCACAGGAAAAATTTCTGAGTATGTAAGAATCGTGTAAATATCAGTTTTTGAAAACCTACTTCCTGTACCCACTGTTACTCCAATGGAACTTGAAAGGATTTGGCTTATGTAAACAATGCCAAGCTGGTTGCCAAGTCTGACTGCACATTCAAATAGGGAGAGTTATCTCAGGAATAGTAAAAATGAGAATGGACTTTACAATTTTAGGATACAGAGTATCTCCCATACCCTTTCAAAATAGTCTAAAAAGAAGTGCTGAAGGTGCATTTTACTACAGTTTACTGGAAAGAAAATCACCACTAACTTGAATTACTTCTTCAGCGTTTTCCTATATGTTCTTCTAAAGTAATACCAATAAAGAAGTTAAAGGGAAAAACCTTATCTTCCTCCCCAGCAATTTCCTTGCTTTAGCCATACAACAGTGCTTTGGCTTCTAACAAAGACATGATCCCTGGCACAAAAAGGTCTTAATTTCGGATACTTTCCAAAAATTTCACAGCTCTACCTAATTTTAGAAAGTTTTTCCTCTCTCTCTCTCTCACACACACACATCATCTCATGACACATCTTTAGCAGAGCACTGATTTAATCTGAACTATTCTATGACAACCACATGAAGCAGTTCCTTTGGTCCTCTCTAAGTGAGTTGCTGCCTTGTGAAGCCTCCACTTGGAGATCCTGAACAGCCACTGGGAGGTCAATGCAATGGGAACAGTCTAGAGCAGTTGCTGCATTAAATCACAACAAATCTCCTTTTTCCCCAATATGATTCAGCAAGTCGAGCAGGACTTCATTGCACTATTCTGCTTAAACTACTTTAATGACGAGCACAATTCCCTAGTGCAACCCAGCACCATATTGTAGTAGATTAACAGTGCTTTTGAGAGTCTTCTACAGCAGCAGGGCAGAGAAGTTTTACAAGAGTAAATCTCTGTTACATGAAAAAAGGAGATACTTTTAGAAAGGTCGAGTATCTGAAAACAAAAGTACTTACAAACAAATATCTTAAATAAAGAACCGAACAATGGTGTAGGAGAAAACCAACTTCTAAATAGAGAAACAGCAGCATTGTACAAGGAATCCTTAATTCCCATATAACTTTGTTCCAGCACAGACTGGAATACAGATAATCATGAAATGTGCTAGTACAAGTTCCCATCATACAGGTGGCAACTGGTATGACAAAGAAGCTGAACTGTGTACAGAACATGCTCACAAGCTGACACTCAGGGCACGTTCAACACATGAGCAACCACAACTGTTCCTAGCATGTAGAGTAACTACCTATTAATACAATTTAAGGGAAAACTGATGTAGAAAAAAAAAACTCTAAAAATGAAATGTTTAGGAATTTGAAATTGTAATTCCTTAGAAAACTTTCATACTCTGTTCTCTGCAAGTAACAATCTCCTCCAGCATACAAGAAGACCAGTAAGAAGCCAGTACTGGCTTCCTTCTGAGATTTGTTGTTGCTGAAATATTTCCAATTGAAAGGGCTGCTTAAAAAAACCAACACAGATACTTCTGCTGTGGCAGTAAAGCATGTCATGAAACATACATTATACAAATAATTTTGCACCACTGAGACTATTTTGGCTCACTACAACTTGACTATTTGCCCGTATCTTGCACTTACAAATCCGGTAAACTTACTGAAATGTATTTTAAAAATGGTCTTAAGTCTCTATCACTTAT
Source organism: Callaeas wilsoni (assembly GCA_013398955.1). Lineage (NCBI taxonomy): Eukaryota > Metazoa > Chordata > Aves > Passeriformes > Callaeidae > Callaeas > Callaeas wilsoni. The sequence goes on along the minus strand of VWPU01009707.1, from coordinate 23,713 downwards.
TTGAAGGAAGAATAGAAAGCTTGTGTCTTCTTAAAAGCACTGATTAAAAAAAAAAAACAACAAAAAAAACTCCACTTCATTCCCTGCCTCCATCTCAAAAAGCTAAGGTAGGAAATTGAAAGGGAAATGAGGCACTTCATACCGCGGTGAACAGTATACAAAACAGCTAATGCAAAATGCAACAGATGAATGGCAGTATGCTGTACATCATCCTAAAGAGTAAAAAAAAAGAAAAAAACCAAAGCTGAGCAGCAAGGAAGCAATTTGAAACTCAGTATGTAATCTGTGAGACTTTTAAACGGAAATAGACGAAGCTTTTAGTTCACAGACATCCTGCTATCAGGCATTTTATAAGACATGTAAAAATTCTGGTTTCTTCAGTTTTCACCACAACTGTTTCCATCATTTGTCTTCTCAGTTTCATCCTTGTAAACAGAAACAGGATGTCCTTCCTGGGAGTTGGTGTTCAGATGACAGCAGACTGTAGGAAGCCAAGAAGTTGTCCATCTAGTAAAACTTCAGAATTGGCTGAACTCCAAATGAACAAGTCTGTGCACTGAAACCAGTCAATCAATCACTGTCTGACTCTTCTTTATACTTGGCTCTAATAGCTTGGCCGTTCTGAAGGGGCATCTCTTCATAGTCACTCCTGTGAAAGAGACGTGTTGAAACTTCTGAACATGGTGTTCAGATAGGAAGTAGAAAATAAACAGGAAAGTTCTAAACTACATCGAGGCATCAAATTGTTACTTGGGAAAGAAGCTGGTATCTGTTCTTCTTCCTTGTGGGAGCTATGAACAACAGACAGGATTTTTCTCCAGAGGATGATGCATAATAAAAGTTATTCCAGTGAAAGCCATTTTTCACACAGATTTACATAGAAGCAAGCTGGTACTACTGCTACTCATCTAACTAACCAAAGGCAAGCTATCCCAGCATGAACTTGTTCAGGTTAGCACAGTGTTGGTCCCATCCTCACTGTTCCTGCCACTTCAGTGTCTTTGGTAAGGGGTGAAAACATCATGGTGCATTTCAGTGTCTAGCACAGAGACCCCGGATTGGGATGAGTTTCAGGTGCTACTATAATCCTCATATTACATAACATCACACAAGTCAAGGAAGTTTTGCTAGACTTGATTATTCTTAGTTCAGTAAGTGCTGGAGACTTAAGAAGCGCCACTCTCCTTCCCTGAAGCATTTACATATGAGCTGCCTCTTTGCTAATTCCATCTGACTCCTGCTCTCCTTCCCAGTGTAAAAAGGAAGCCCTTTCCCTTCACAGCTCTTGCTGCCTTCACTCCGTGACTTACCAGCATCATAATACTTTCTTACCTGTTTGTATCAGTGCCATGGCAATCCCTTTTAGAAACCAAAGAAAAGAAAAAAACCTTGCATTCTCATTGTATTTCTGTTTCAGAAAAGGCTACATTTCTGTTCTTTAGGCAGAAAACTTTCACTAACAAACCCTTCACTTAATTAATATGTAAAAGAATATTACAAAAATAACACACCAGAAGTAACTCTTCATAGGTATTTTATAATCTTACCCATAAATCACATCGTCATCTGAATCATTCAGCATAGAAAAAGCAGGATTGTCTTTCAACTGTGATTCTGGAAAACACAAATAAGGGTTAATTTAGTGTGTTAAATATAGAAATCTGACTGTAGTACTAACTCAACACTGTAGCAACAGACACAACAACTTCCAAGGCAGTCATGACAGTTCCACAAAATTATATCCAAACAGGAATTCTCTCCTTTAAATTCTCTGCCCTTCAGCCACATAATTATAGTGTTCTTAAGAGTTAAGGAGACAACATAATTATCTCATTTTTAGATAGATATTCTCCATGTCATGTAAGTTCATTTCCTCCCCTGTGCAATTTCCTGTCTTGTATTTCAACCTGCACATAAATTGATTATTCTTAATCAAAATTTCGTATGTATTTAAAAAGCACTGACTTCTTGGTTATTTCTAAGCTACAAATATAGTAGACCAAAGTTGGAATCCTTTGACTGCAAGTCAGTGATTATCCAGTTATTTTCGATCCTTGAAAGAGATGAAGGAAGGACTTGTACCTTTATGGTGAGATGAAAAGAAACACATACTTTCCAATTGCTATTTATGACAATTCCCTCTAGCTTGTTTTAAGACCTTCACTTCTTGCATAACCTGTGCTGCTTAGCTGCACTTCATAGTTATATGCAGGTAAAATTTAATCTAGCAATTTGCCATAGCATCTTCTTCCTGGCAGCCTTTTACCTTCTGCTATCTACAAACAAATATTTCTGCAACCCAGCAGAAGGCTTTCAACTTTATCTGCATCCAGCCAGTTCTTTTTCCATTCTGGGTAGAAAAATAGCATTTTTCTGAAACAGTTCTGTCCATCTCAACTCTAAAAAAGTTTAGAGAAAGGACCAGCTCCACTGTTTAGTGTCCTCCCCCTGCATGCTCTCAGCATACACCATATGATCGGACAGGCTGCTAGGTAATCTCATCTAGGCCTCCTTTCCCATGAAGGGTTGGGCCACATCATCTTTTCAAGTCTCTTCCAACCTGGGCTCTTCTATGGTTCTGTACCTTGAACAGAATGCTTAAAGCAGAGAATATACTCAGTAAAGATATTTATTTTAAAGATCTTTATCTGTTAGAGAGGGAAATGCTTTACAATCATCATGTAAGTCAGACTGTATCCTCTACATCAGAATGCAAAACCAGAATTGCCACTGACTCAATCCTTTATCTCCCTTTACATGGGCCCTGTGCAGCCCTCTCCAAACCAAGTTCTCCAAAATTCCTCCCATATTAAGAGATCAGTTTCTCTCCTACTCTTCCAACAGCCTGTTACCGATTTCAGAGTCCAGTCTGCCAGCATGCCAGTGTATTAACTTGTTAGAACAAAGTACAAACGAAGTGATGTTGTTCCTTAAGGGCTGTCTGTGAGACACTTCGAAGGTTGATGAACTACATGCAAACATCATGCTGACTGTAAGCTCGATCTAAGTGAATTCAAGCCTGGCTAATCAGTTGATTACATTTTTATGTGTTCCTTTATATTTCCAATACTGATTTGCTCAGGAGCCGTGAGTGAACTTCTGCTTATGTTAACTCAAAGAAAACTGGAACAGTAATGAGACAACCAAAATATGAAGACATTGCACAGCATCTGGAAATACGGCAGCTCTTGTCATCCATGTTTGCCAGACAGTGGCTCACACTTACCATACAGTGCATTCTTCGAGGGGGAATACACGAAGGCTAATGTGTAGAGATAAAAGTTCAATAAACCATAAAATGATAAGAATTCTGCTGGTAGTAAGTGTCAAGGATATTGCTCAATATGGTTCCATACATATTAACTTTGGAAACAAGACCCAACCCATACACAGGCTGTTTCAGTGGGAAGAAGTTTACTTTACTGAAGTTTGAGAGCATGAATGGCTAAACAAAACTGCATGTTTTAAATTCAATGACAACTAATGTACTCAAGCTATTTCAAGGTAAAGCTCCCACTGAAAACAAAGCTTTAACACAAGTAATATTTGCTGAGGTACAGTCTGCTCTTGAGCAGTGGACTGCATGGTCAATTGAATAAAATTCTGCCTTCAATGCTGAAAGAAAGCAGAGTAAATTGGGTGTTCAGTTGGTTTATTTTTAAAAAAGTTCTTCCTTGGCACAGTGATGAAGAAGGAAGGAAAAGGGACTACATGCGGATAGAACTCTGAAGACGGTTTCTTGCCATTGTTTTGGGTAAATACTAAAGGTTTTACATACTGTTTTCTCCTACCTCCCAATTCATACCTAAGCTAATCAGCAACCAGAGCAGCTGCAGTCAAACAAACACTCTCAGAAAGTAGAATGCATGAGGATCTCATGGTTCAGGGCCAGGAATACAGGCCACAATCCTGTTGTCAACAGACATAAATCATAAACAGTCTCTCCCAAGCCACTTGAATTCTCTGTTGTGACCTGTATCACATGTAGACTGGGACCAATACACAAATGCATTTTCAGTGACTTCAAAACTATTAATTTCTCATATTTTAGTATGCCCCATGACAATTGGTAAGTATAGAGCAAACAACTGAGGCAGCAAACACAGCCAAATTTGTCATAATATCTCATTAAAATTAGTTAGATATGCACCAGGCATGCATATCTAAGTCTTCATTCCTCTTGGAGAGTATCACAAGCAGTTGTGATGCATATGATGTGGACACACTAGACTGAGACTGTCTAGGTCATAAGCTTTATGAAGAGCCATTACAAAATGCTGATAGGAAATCTCAAACAAAACAGACTCAACTTCAAGAGTCCATCTTGAAGTCAAAGGTCTCAGTCTTGAGTACATCATTTTAAAGTGCCTTCTGCACGAAAACAAATTAAAAGTCCTACTTGAGCAGTATCACAACACAAGGATATAATTCTGATAATGAGTTGACAGCTCAGCAACAAAGTTGTCCTGTAGAACTTGTGCTCCAAAGCGCAGGTAGAGTATAACAATGCTGTGTGGAAAAAAATAAAGCATATAGGTGTACTGTAAACTTAGGCTGCAAAATTGAAATAGTAGGTTGATAGAAGAGTATATGAGAGAATAATTATGTTAACATTCTGACCATTTATTTTAAGATACATTTGCTTTTCTAGTTCTAAATTAAGAATGATTCTTTTGTGATTAAAAGTTAGCACTTGGCTGAGAAAAGCAGAAATCCTCAGATTTCATCCACTACAGACAATCCAATAGTCAACAGCTATTTGAAATAACAGCTTGGTGTAGGGAAAACAGGTTTTAACAGTAGTGTAAGGAACTAACTGTAAACTTCTGCTTTGACTAAGTGAAGCCTACAAAGCTCCAGAAGAGCTCTGGCTAGTGAATTTGTAAATCTTGTGCACTGCCATGGTAATTGAAATAATATAAAGTTAGCTCAAAAAGCCTCAAGAAGGGTTAAAACCTTAAGAAATGCTTGCCATCACAGTAATATCAAAAGGCATTCTTCAGTTTCATTGACTAATTCACTAGCAACAAAATGTATTCAAAGGCCTGAAAAAAAGGTTAGGAAAGTTACTGACAAATGTACTTTGAAAAGGCTTACCTAATGACAAGCACTACAAAGGTTAATGCAGTCAAGAATTTTAACCTGAGATCTGAAAAAGATTGAGAAAAGTTGTTATCAATGAATTTACACCTACATCTAGGAGAAGCAAGCCTGTTTGGGAAGAATCAAAAGAATTATTCCTTACCAACATAAGGCATGTTTCGAAGTTCTGAGCATGCCCTCACTACCAGGAACAAAAGGTAGAGAATGTATGTGATTGCCACCACAAGGAAGAAGATCTTCATTCCCTATAAGAAAAGCGTTAGGTTTTATTATTTAATAAGATTTCATCTATTCCTTCTTCTGTCAATAGAAATCATTAGTTCCCAAAAGCATACCATAGAATGGTCCATTTATGCAGGGTAAGTAGGCTCATGCAACAAGGATGGTGATATATTCAGGGAGGTTTTTGGGGAATATAAAGAAAGGATGCTTAATAGAAGCCAGGATTTTGTTAATTGATTTCAGAGTTAGCTGAATCTCACTAATTTTCTAAAAACACAGCTCCCAAGAACAATATAAGGATCCATGTACATGAAATCTTCCTTTACAACAAGAAAGTCTGAAATTTACTAGGATAGGGGACCTTGGTGGCAGTTAAGATGTACAAACTGAGTAACAGACTTAAAATTTTTTCGATCAGTCCCAACAATCAAGAGTCTGTGACTAAACTTGTGGTGTTTAGTCTCCAGATTTGCAAGACAATTTACTTTTCTCAATGGGACAGCTCTCAATATGGTCTACACATGATCTAAAGCAAAAAAGAAATGTACTCTAGTCAGAGTAAGACTGACCAGCATTTTCTGTTTTCTAAATTGTGTTATATATTTTTATAGAAGAACAAACCCCATATCTCCTTATATTGCCTAACTGTACCTGACAATTGGACAGCAAGACTTTTTGACTTACCTGGAAATTACCTGTGTCAACCCTGTATTGATATGTAGGATCATGTACTTCATTCACGCTAGAAAAGATTCAAAATTAAAAAGTGGTATGTGAACAATTCCAGACAATGTGAAAAAGACATGCAGACCAAGAAACCCACTCACAAAGAAAAGGTTTAAGGTTACAATACAGAGTTTATAACAAAAGCGTTTGGCTGTCTTAGTTGGTGCAATGCCATTAATTGCAATGGAGTCATGACAATTTACCATATATAGCAAACTAAATTTGAAGAAATATGGAGGATTTAAATGGGTTCATGTCTAATCTCCCCACTTGTTTTTTAGAAAATTCTTACAAGCCTTCAGGATTCCTACAAGTCTTCAGGATTCAGTGTCTACACTTTATCCTTCGAATTCTGTGGCATGAGGCCTTCCCTCATAGCAATTTTACTAATAGCATGAGCATTTCCTGCAACTGCACTGCTTTCAATAATGTACAATGGCAAGGAGAAGGTTCTTCTCCTTCTGAGAGATAAAAGAAGAGGCAAACACTTGAGACTAAAACAGTATAGAAACTACAAATGTACTAAAATGGATGAAGTTTTCTGGGTGGGGAAGACTGACACCTTTATGTTACCACAACAAACTGGAAAAAAGGGAGAACCACTAAACCAAGCAAAAGAACAGAGTTTTGAGTGAAGACAGCATAGCTTGACTAAGCCCTGTCAGTACCAGTTGTGCAGGTTTGATAGTCAAGAAAGTCTGGTCAAACTATGTCATAATTGGCTACAGAGAAACTGTTGCTTCAGATACTAAAAGCTCATTGAGCCATAGAACTAGAGTGATTCTTGTAGGGAGCCGTAACATACTGACAAAGTAGTGATTTCTAGATCACACTCAGATTTAGAGAATTATTTACTACTAGGTTGTTCATGGAGAACTGTTTTCAAATCAGTCACAATCTGCAGAACAGAAAGATGTAAGAATTTGAACTCCATTCCTGTATCACAATCAGAGCATTACGAAAACAGATAACCACTAGGTAAACAGAACATTCTCATTCTGTATACAGCTGAACGCTCAGCTCGTATTTGTGCACTACATTTTATATTACTTACGTCTGCCATATTCCCAGTGTAACAGAGGCCAGCCATAACAGTCCAACGATAAAGAATTTGGGTAGATAGAAAGTTAAGCACTTCCTTTCCCCCTGTTGAGAAAACAGTAGTGTGGTGAAAGTGTGAACCCAAACTTGAGATTTTATTCATTCTTGACAGAATAAAATAACTATCATCTTTGTTTCATGACTCAACATGAACTGGATTAAGAGACTCATCTTCTGTATTTTTATGCTGCACAAGTGACTAAAGAAGATATTATTGTATCATCGTTTGTGTTAATAAGATGAAGTAGAGTTGGAGCATCCTATTTATAAGGTCCCACGTATTTCACTAATAATGCAAATACAGGAATAGGCTCCAGAATTTCTATTTCTCTTATGCAGTATTTTAAAGTCGTTTAAAAAAACAATCAACTACCACACACAACATCAAAACCCTTCAAGCAAGAACAAGGCATAATGGCATCATAATTCTAACAACTGTCCCATCTATTTAATTTAGGCTTGGTAGACTCAAAATAATCTACTTCACCATAAATCATTTTAACTCCAAAGCTTCATATGTCACATTATACTTTATGAATAAAATAAATGTCTGTTTTGTAAGAATTTGATTTCATTTTTGTCACCTTTTGAGAGAACTGAACAAAACAAGTCCTGTCTTCTCAGTAAGTAGAAGATATTGTTGCATCCCTTACCTGTACTCTTATACCATGGTAGACACAAAGCCAGAACAACAACAATGCACACAAAAACAGTGACTGGAATAGATCATCCAGCATTCCAGGAAACCAGCTGTTCACCAGGAAAGAAAGGGGGAAAAACGGATCTGTAACAAAATAAGAAAAAAAAATAGTTAGAGAGAAATAAAACCTTTCAGTATGAAAAGTAAAGCAGAATCTATCTTCAGCAGAAGAAAAAACCCCTAGATTTTTCAAATTACACCAGTAAATGAAACTGAAGCTTGCTTTATTTTAAAGAAATTAACAAAGAAAATGGTGCCTCCAGCAGCAATCCACTCTGCTGCAGAAATAATCTGAAATGGTTGCCAACATTTCTAGAAGATTTCAGGTTTTATTAAGACTTTCTACTAAACCACTGTTAATGGTGATGACCTAAAAAATTATCCTATGATGACTAAGATGCAAATATTCTTTTGGTACTGCTAAAAAGTGCTAGAATTTGATGTCTTTTACTGGACTAAAAGCACCCTCCATTTTTAACTAAAGTGTGAGTATCTGAAAAATGAAGAAGTAAGACAGACAGAAATTGAAAGGCTCAGTATGGTAGGCACCTATTCCAATCAGAGCTTTAAACAAACAGTTGAGATTCATGTGACTGAAAAGAATGAAATTCACCTACTCCTTACGCCCTTGAATTTGCTACACTCAGAAAGGGTTGTTTTTGTAAATTTAGTTTTCTGAAGCCTTATATAAACAGCTGCTTATAAGTTAAAGGAGAAATTCCATTTTGCCTTCTCTGTGTTTTGTTTTTTATTTCTTTTTCAAAAAGGAGCCTTTCTAAAAATTCCAGGATACAAGTACCATTGTAAAGTAGCAAGAGAGGAAGTAGGATGGACATCCATTTCTGTTCAATACCCCAGTCTCTCATGGAGAATTTCCGCAGGGAATGTGCAAACAGACACTATAAAACAACAATAACAATTTGTAAGTAAGGAATACAGCCTTCAATGGTTTAACCAGAGCTAAGAGAGAGCACAGCACACTGCAAAGGCTACTTCATGAGGCCTTTGCCACTGAGAACATGGTAAAATGGGAGCCAGGTCTCCTAGTTTCTATTTCAAGTTTGCTCGCTGACCCCAGTGCAAATTATTTAGTTTCTCAAGCAAACTGAGATGTAAACCAGCCAGTACATGAGAATAAACAATGTGTGGGGGAAAAAAAAGTTGCCTAATTACTGGTCACACACTATGAACAACTTCCACTTGAACTCAATTTTATAAAAAGCAGATCACATTTTATATTCACAATTACCTGCTGAGCAACATCACCTGCGAGAAAAATGCTATGCGAGTGTGCAGTACTTTGGTGCTCCTACTCTGAAAATTCAGGATTTTAGATTTTATGTTGAGTTTTTTTCCAAACACTTCTTTTCCAGGAGCCAAGACAGGTTAAAGAGGAGACGTCACGTAAATTATAGCATACTTTAGGTTGTAAGGGACCTCTGCAGGTAATCTGGCCCATCCTCACATGCAAGGCAGTGATAACTTTAATGTTAGATCAAGGTCAAACAGCCCACACTCTGGCCATCCTATTTCAAAGTCTGGGCCTACCTACACTGCAAAAAAATACTTTTCTTTAGCATCTCATCACAATTTCCTTTGTCTAAGCAAATTTTTTTCTGTTTAATCTAAAATCAGAGTTTAGAAAAACAAGTTTTCCCATTTATTCTATTTTCTTAATGTCCCTTCAATACCACTTGTTAAAACATAAAAGCAGCAACTACATAAGTACTTCAGAGACCTTTTTACACCCATTCAGGGATATGTCAACTTTGCTGCCTGGGGTTAAATTCCTAAACACAGCACCACAGAGCAGTGTTATCAGCCACCAACATAATAAACTCCAGAAAAGTTGAAACAAAATCTTACCGTGACCATAAAAGTAAGAACTACAAACACAAATCGGAACCATATTTCCACTTGTGAAAAAGTTGGATTATAGGTCTTCCACTACAAGAAAACAGAAGAGCTCAATGAGTAGTATTTTGACAGACTACAGATGACATCAATAATTAGCACTTTATAAAGATACTGAAAAGTTCTGTAGCTTTTCAAAATTTAAAGGTATAACCAAATCGCACTATGTCACCATGGAAAGATAAATTTGTACTCACAGGACTATCTGATGAAAAGATAAGCAAAGCAGCTTAATAGCCTTGCTTCTCTTTTATCCTGCCACTTCATAACATACTCGGTGCTGTCGTATGTTAAAGCACACTCAGGACAAAAAGGATAGTCTTCACTGACCTCAATCGCACTTTCAATCAAAGCTTGAATGCCAATAAATGAGTAAATCCACTATGTTCTGCTGTACTATCAAGGTCACATGTATAAATTGATTATGAAGAGGTCAAAAAGGTACAGGGGTACTTCCTGTAAGGGGTTTGTTTTCTTAAAACTTACTCGTCTTTAGAAGTTAAAAAAGAGAAAAGAAAGGATAAATAGCTTACTAGAAACACAGAAATCTTTACATAGGTTAAGGTGGAAAGACTCCTTCTTCTACTCTAATTATTAGAAAGGCATAAATATTAATTATGTCAGTTTGCATAAACTCTGTTGACAATTTCTCTCATACCTGGCATGCTTCTGAAGCCATATTTGAAATGTAAACTCCCTGGCACAACATATGCTCTGCTCATCTGAACAAGAAGCTTTACCTTTCAATGTATTAAATCTGTCAACCTCTGTCTTGTCTTTTTAAACTGTAAATGTAGAACGAAAATGATATGTAGAGAAACCTATTATACAAAAGGCAATCCATTGATTTCAACTGAGATTACCATAAACAACTGTAATAATGAAATAAATTTAATAATTTTAGTTGCTGCAGGAAAGTTTGGGTTGGGGTTTTTTTGGGATTGCACACAGGTCTGCCTTAAACATAACCTGCAAAGCAAGATAGTAAACTGTAAACTATAAACGCCCCAACACTTTGTCCAGTTTTAAATCTGGAACTAAATAAAGGGTTTGTGAGCTTAGGGGTTTTTTCCCCTTAGAGCTTATTTTTAATTGAATACTTTATGCACTAGAATATTAAAAATATTAATATTTAGAAAGGTAATTTACTATATTAAAAATATTTTCCCTTAAGATTTTTGGTTGCTACCTGCTCTGACACACTGAATGCTATATACAGGTAAATATACCATAGTAACCTGTACTATAAACTTGGTTTAGTTCCCTATTCTCCCACTGCAAATATTTCTAAATTTCTTTCTGAAGTCAATCAATACACATGATATACGTGTTTTATAAGCAATCTTTAGCACTATGAACTGAGACAGTTATTCCACTGGAGGTCATTTTAGTGAATTATTTTAGTAACCTGCTTGTGTTAGCTGAAAAAAAAAATTCTCTTCCTCATAAGAACAGCGTCCTCCCAAAAAATCTCTTCATTTTTCTTTGAGTTTGTTAAACCTTTCCAGGCCACACTTTTATAAAGTCTAGAAAATTTTGCTAATTCAGATAAACCTCCTGGAGAGGCTGAAAAAATACAATGCTTCAGACAGGCAACGTTTCTATAAGCAAATGCAGAAAACTGGATGTTCTAATCTAGCTTGTCTATCGTAAAAAATATCTCCCAGCATTTGGACTAAATTCATCTGTTACAGAAAAGAACAGCAGTAGTTCTGAGAGAAAAATTTTCTCCTTACAGAGTTAAAAAACTTGGTCTAGACCCTTATCAACAGTAAATGCTGTAATAGCTCTGACACTTGTAGTGACAGAAAAAATTATGATGCATTTTTTTATTTATCTTCAAAAATCTTATACTTTTTTGTTACAGTTAAAGAACACTTCTACAGCATTAGAGACTTCTTTTACTAGTATAAACCTTTATACTTACTGTGAAAGTAATATTCTGGATGGTGTATGTTAACTTGTTTAGATCTTCAAAGCTAACAAATATGTTGTACTGAGTGTAGTTCAGGTAGCCCAGGTGAGCAACAATGATTTCACTGCATTTCTGTGAACACACATGGAGAACAGTACATAGAAGTCTTCAAATTATTCCAGAATATGCACTGTTAGTATAAGTTGGAGAATTTGTTCCTAAATGGTCCAATATTGATGATATTTATTATGTATCTCACCAATATCAATCAGGCTGATCAAGACTTTCTTGAAAGATACCAGAGAGAGCAGAAGAAACTGATAAAGTCATTCAGGCGGATCAATGGGTGAACAATAAACAGCGCCAGCTTTTCACCTGAGCTGGTGAAAGCAACTGCTTGCAGCACCAGGACGGGACCTGGTAACTCTGTCATTAACTCAAGCTGGTGAGATGGGGCTATCTCGTACTAACTTGTTTTTAAAAGTTAACAGGAGGAAACAGAAAAGCCAAGTACTGCTCTCTTGGCTGTGTCCTTAAATCTAATGGAGGACTATTAATTAATTTCTGCAAATTTCACAGATATGTGCATACATCTATATAAAAAGAAAACACTTGATTTACCATATATGCTTATCATAAAAAACTTCAGTTATGTCCTTCCTAAAGGACTTGCATCTGGAGAAGCTGTTTTGGATGTCTTTAACCTTAAAAATTTCAGTGAAAATTACATTAGAATCTCCAAACATTTCTTCACAGTGGCAAAAAATTTAGCTTTTTCAGAACATAGTTGCCAGATGATTTTAAGCAGACTCTGCAAGGTGTTAGAGAAGAATTTTTCTCTCCTCTGGAACCTCATATCCAATCTTCTGCTACAATATCCCTTTCTTCAGTACTGCTAAACCGGTATAGGGAACTGAACAGGACCCACTGCTTTACTGACAAAGAGCAACTCTAACAAGAAGGAGGGGTTGTTAACGGGCAACAGACACAAGTCACAGAAGGAAAAAGAAAAACGGCAGACAGGTAGGTGTCTTGTCAGCATTACTGCCTACATTGCCATTACAAATAAAACTGTCCTGTAGATTCTTTCCTGAGACATGTTTAACAGATACTACATTCTTATATGCAACGTAAAGTAGCATAAACACAGATTTAAAGAAAATGCACTACATCAGAGTTTTGTTTAAGCAAGTGCATACTTGTGCACAACTGAGCAATCTCGTCCGATTGTGAACTTGATTGTTAACATATGGTGTGCTTCCATCCTTCACCACTCCCAGTACTCTGACTGTCATAGTCACATTCTTCTTGAGGGATACTGGAATTAAAACAGAAAACATTAATCTACTGCTACATCCAGAAATTAAATCTCAAAGAGAGTTCCAAAATAATTTAAAACACGTACGCTACCCAAATACTACTCAGACTTATTACTCAGTTACACATTATTGGAGTAGGGGCACAGTAGTTTTATACGTAGGCAGTAAGTCACAAGCCCTGTATTGAATCTTGACAGATTAACAATTACTAATACAGTTTTTCTCACATATATACAGTGAAGCTTTATTGAAAAATCAGTATCATTACAATCTACGCATCTAGTTCCCCCCAAAATGAAGAAGGAAATACACAAGTTATCTAGATACTATTGTATGTAGAAAAAACAAACAACTTCACCCCTACTCCTGTTGCTTACAATTTTATCGGTGCTATCCATGTCTTTACCAAGGGAGGTGGGTGAAGAGGAGGAAAAGCGTATCAGAGGAAAAAACCTACCAACCACAGCCAGAAAGCAATAGGATCATGTGTGTAACAGATGAAATTAAAGATACAGTAGATGGGTTGCTATAGCAGTTTCCCGAGGATTAGATAAGAGTCTCACCATCGTGCTGATCCAACTCAACTACGCAGGTCAGCCACAGCTGCTGGTTGTAAGTTGACAGTGGTGGTGAACTTAAGTTAAATGGCTTCAGCTGTAAAAAACCCCACAAGGTTAGCTCCAGCCTTTAGACTGTTACATGACATATCTGTAGTTACGACAATGAAAGGCATGCTAATTACGTTTGTGACAATGTTTTTGAGAAGAGATTTATATGTGCTACTCTGTGGGCAGTATGATAAGCAGCTCACATAGAAGTCTTCCAGAGAAGTAGCTTAAACAGCACATGTATTTTGCACAGCTCTGAGGTAAGGAAAGGTACAACTACTTAAAGCCCTTAAAAGCAGCAGCAATAAAACAGAAAAGTTCAGATATGAAAAAAACATCCTGGGGCCTAGCCTGAATATAAGAAATAATTTTTAGCACTTTACATCAAATGTCAGATTTCTGGGCCTTTATCTACTACAGTTTTAAACTTGTTAAACTATAATTACAAAAAAAGCCCCTAATTTCCACTAGTTTTTCTAAAAATCCCACATTCAGTTCAAAACAATAAAAGATATCATTAACAGATCAAACCTACATGCAGGAAAGATTTCTCTAATTTGAAATCAAGATGTGCTTTAAAAAAAAAATCTACCCACAGTACTGTATCAATCCAAACATATATAGGTGACTAGTAGGTTAAAAAAAAAAAAAGAAATGTCCCAGTGTATTTAAAGAAAATGTACTTAAAAAAACCCCACACAACAAAACCTTTTTTGCACTTTCACAACAAATACTTTAGATATTAGGTTGACAGTGAAGAGCTAGACAAACAAAAATGCAAGAACTAAGAAGCAAAATAGGAAAGCATTTAAGAACATGTGAACGTTCCCATTAAGAAGCCAGATCCCACGTCTTGGTCACGTGACAGTGAACAATTAACAAGAAATATTTCTTTACAGATGACAGAAAGCAAAACCACAAGAGTGATATTGTTAATTGCCACTGAGTGCATTGTTTTCCAGTGCATGTTCTCAATCTCTATTTCTGAACTTCCTAAAAGACTCTCCAACATTAATTCACCAGAGAAAAACTCACATGTTTCTTTTATCAGAAACTGCTGTGCAGAAACATCCAGAAATCTCTACCTGACCTGCTCACAACAGTAAGAGACCAGAAATTGCTGCTGGGCTATTCAGGAAGTAAGACAAGGGTAGCACAATATTGCATGTTCAGCTTCAAATTAGAAAGCACCACTAAGACATTCTGCAGTAAAAGTTTAAATATTTAAAATAACTGGGGGGGAAGGAGGGAAATGTTTAACATTACTAACACTGAATAAAGCCATTCATATAATTCAACAATATTTATTAACTCTTACCTTCAGGCTGCTATTTAAGTCAGTTCTTGCTACAGAAGTTTCAATTACATTAGGACCTACACAATACGTAAGAAGGAAGAAAATAATATTGAAGTATATGTGTAAGTGATGATGTAAATATAGGTTTTCAAAAGACTGTACAAAATACCTCCCTGCAAAGCAGGTAAATAGTATTCCACTTTTCAGATGTTTCCGATAAAGGGTAAAGCACTTGGATATTTCCATATAATTTATAAATTTGGCTTGCATGTTCCTTTAAGCATCTCTGCCATGGTATTTCTAGGCATGATTAAATTGGAAGTAAATTTTTATATATATATATATATATAAACACACACACATGTATCTCCCAAGATTTTATGGGAGTGCAGTCATGAAAGCACTCAGCTACAGAATCCCTTTGTTTAATTAGATCAGGTTGCTGAGGGCCATGTCCGGTTAAGTTTTTAACACCTTTAAGTACAGAGACTCCCACAACCTGTCTGGGAAACCTGTTCCAGTATTTAACCACCATTATGGTAAGAAAAATTTCCTAATACCTAACTGGAATTTCTTGTGTTCAGGCTTGTGTTGCACCTCTGAGAAAAGCCCCCTCTTCTGTGTATCCCCTGATAAGGTGGTTCCAGACAGCGGTACAATTTCCCTTTAGGTATGCAAGTGCATGGGGTACTGAGGACAAGAGGAATGCATACGTGTTTTTATGTACACAAAACATGAAAGGACTAAATCAGGAAAGTGACAGGGAAGAGTAGAAAAAGATCTGTGTCTGTACAGCAGGTTGTGAACACACACAGAGACGTATAGCAGGCAGGGACATGAGCAGGACATATACACCTGTATTTGGGCCAGGAAGATCCCTCTGTCCAAATGGTCTCTCCCTGTATATATTTGGTCTGGCAATTTAATGGAATTTATTAATCCTCAAAATATGCTCTTTCAATCACAAATCGGTATTTTAAATACTATGCAAGAAAAGCAGTTTCTCACAGAGACCAAACAGTTCAAATTTACTAAGAGAAACAATGGAAAAGAAGGAAGTTTATAAATGAGCATCATGGGATCACTCTGTGCAAGACAGGTAAGCTGTCATGACAGCTCTAAACATGCAGCACTGCTTGCGCTCCTACAACCACTCCAATAACAGTATTAACCATCTTACAGACTTAAAAGGAAAAATTAAGAATTTCAGCCATCACAGCCAGAATTTCATATTAGAATTGCAGTGCAACATCACTAACAGCCACCCACTATAAAGTCAGTTCTGCATCATTGAACTTTTCAGTTCTGATGTACATATAAACCAGATTTTTGAACGGCGTTTTTTGCTTTAAAAAGCGAAAGTGAATTTCAGTAGGTGTTCACTGTTGGTAAGTCATCCCATGTCAGTAAATAAGTCTTGACAAAACAAACAGAATTAGCCTTTTTTAAGGGGTTTTTATTTTTTTAATCGGAAGATATGAACCAATATTGGGACAGAGAAATCACAGTTAAAGTTTTTAAGAACAGCAACCAAACAAATTATGAAGTTCAAGTGCTTTAGCTGCTACTTCTCTAGCAAGTGATATATAAGAGTGTTTTAAACAAAATGATGTTGTGGCTGCCTTACTAACAAATGGAGACTAATTTAAATAGTCGTTGTTTTTCATTTAGTCTTGCTCACTTAACAGAGTAACAGATGAAGGCAAAGAACCACCCTGAGGTGATGAACAGCACAGCTAAAATGAGTTCTGCACCTTGGATTTTCTCTGCACTTGTCTCACCCCAAAGATAACACAGACCCATTGTGAAAAGAGAAAGAGAGTGAGTGCAACTTGGAAAAAAGACCAAACAAGTCTGTGTCTGTCTTGGGTTACAGGAACTGTAAGAGCAACGTCCACCTCAGATCAAACTGTCTTGATTTCTCAGATGAAAATCAAGAGTTCTGCCAGGCTTCCCAAACTGCAGGTAGAGATGCTGAGCGTGAGCAACGGCATATTTAAGTAGCACAGAAAACATTGATGTATCTCCCACACTTTCATTTACTTAGTGGGTTTGGTGAGCTTTTCTCAGACTGTATCCTTTAATGAGGAAGCATTCGGTTGTTAGGGCCCCTCCTTCTATTCACAGGAAGCAAGTGGCTGTCAACAAAAGCCATGAGGAATATCACAGTAATTGTTCAGTGGGTCTCCTCCCAAGGTAAACAGCATTCTTTTAAAAGTATTTAAGTTATAATAATGAACAGTCAGCCAAACTATCCAGCAACCCAGTCTTACAAGGACAAGAATTCCATGGCCATGCCAGTTCCTGAAGGGGATCACAGGCAAGGCCTGGGACCACAGCAGGGTACAGATGACCAAGTGTTGCTTACAGCAGTCAAGTCCCCTGGGCCAGAGGTAACCATATTACCAGATTACTCTGCGTGCAGCCACACCAGCACAGCTCTCTCTCAGGTTCTGCTACTGATTAAGAACAAAACACTCAGTTTTGTCTTCCAGGAGCATTGCTTTTTGCCTAGTCTTACATAAAACGACTTTCTTTCATTTCTTGCAGCTTGGCAGTCTAAGTACACAACTACAAATATGGTTCAATTTTAAAGCCAAATAGCCAAATTACACTAAATTAAATAATTCCATTTTTTCCTTTATCATTCATATAAAATGCACTTTTGCAAATGTGTTTATGCACTCTTTTGGTGGGCAAATAATGCCCTTCAGCATCCTTCAGCAAGACACAGGAATATCAGCAGTTAACCTTTATGAACTGAAAGCCTATTTAGACCTTAGGCTGCTATAATAAATCAAACTGCAGGAAAGAAGGTTTTATTTCACTAATTTTATTATTTAAGGCTATTATGACAAATGTACTGCCTACAAGGCACAGATGGGCATAAAAAGCCCAAACAGCTGCCTCCAATTAACCCACCCTTCTTCCCAAGGCAGCAGAACTGGATGGCTCCCAGGCCTGGGCAGCCCTTCTCACTCTAAAGGAGGTGAAGGACAGGGCAGAGGCAGAGACAACCCAATGGACACGTCAAAAAGTGTCAGAGGCAGCCACAGGAGAACACACTGGACATGCTGAGTGATGTGGAAGTCAGCAGTAAGGTAGGTGAAGATGGTAACAACCTAAAGCAATTCTTATATCAGTGGTGGGTTACTTAATGAGTAGCAGTCCCTTCTTTCCCTTCTCCATGTCACTTCTGTATTGATAAAGCTCGCCTGACAGCAGAGTATTAGTATATTTAACACTGCTGTGACAGCACACTGACTTATTTTTCAAGTATGTTTTAGCCCTGGGAAAGCTCTCTGGCCTGAAACAGAGAGGGCTCCCTTGCTTTTCAACTCCCTAGTGACACTGCATCTTTGTTCACCAGACTACCACAAATCTCTCTGATCTCCAGGATAAGTACCCAGGCACTATGTACTTAGCCTCCCAGGTCATGTCCGGACTCTCACAAAGATCTCTGAAACCACAGACCTAAGCTCATACATGTCTGACAAGTGAAGTTCATATTTTTACACTCAAATATTTTGTATTTCTGTGGCATTTATCACCCAAACATTTCAAAGGTTTTACAAAGAGTTACCGGTTTCCTCACAGGAAATCAAGTATTAGCATTACCATTTTACAGACAGAAATACAAAGAAAAACAATTAATGTAGAAGTCTGCTGAAAAATGATGTTACGATGAAGCTGGTTTCATTTTACTGACTCTCCCTTGCAAAGCAGTTGCAAATACCAAGTCTTTGTAGGTAGTACTCCTATGAAAAAGTGAGATGGAAGAAACACTTCCCTGTCCCTGTCAAAAGTAATGCTTCCTCAGACATCTCAGGAGTAGTAAGCTCATCAGCATTTAAATACATCTGTAAATACCAACAGGTTTAGACAATGTATATGAGAACTGCAATCTTTCAAAAAGAGAACATCCTTACCTGCTATTCCTATGAAGACTGTCAGACCAAAACAAACAAAGAATACTACAAAGACCAGAACAAAATGCCTTTTGGATAGTGTATACAATCGCATCGGGGCCAGCCTACAGGAAGCAAAAGAAACCACAGAATTAGTGTCGGTCATATTTCTAAAGGGGCAGAAAATAAACCCCATTCATTCTTCAACAAAGAAAATTAAACCAAACTCTGAGGTAATATGTAACACTAAGAAAAAAGATATTAATGCTGCTTCATAGAGCAAGGACAACAGGAATTATTAAACATATGTATGTACACACACATCTGTGCTCCAAAATGTATTAATTTTGCCCACTCTTTTCATGCTAGGGTTTTTATTGTCCTAAAACTTGAGCAATAGAAAACATTTCTTAAAGGGAGAAAAGGTTGGTTTTGTTATTTCATATATTAATAACTTAAACGTCCAAGACCCCATATCTCCTGCAATGATAGCTTAATCTAAAGGGACAGACATCACTAACAACTCAGTTACCTGCACAGGACCTTGATGAGTTATCTATATCCTATAAATATACTTCATCCCTGCAGGATCATGCCTAACAAGTAGTAGGGCAGAACTCCACATCTGCTAGATGTGCATGCTCAGGCTTTGAATTCTTGTCTGAGCTCCACCAAAGCTTGGGAAATAGGAACCTGAATTTCAGTTTACTATTGGACACCTAAATACAAATACACATACAAACAATGACATCTCTTGCACTACGCTTTGGTGGTTATCCTGAGGTTAAAGACAAAATGGGGGGCAGGGGTGTGGGTGTGTATTGAAAATACCAATTGCATTCTTTTAGCCTAAGGGAAATATGATCTAATAACTAATCCTACATAAAGCGTCCCTCCTGTATCTTCCTTTTTGTTAAACGCATAATTCAAAAAAAGGACAAATCCACCATGTTTCAAAATACAGCCAACCTTTCCTCTTGAGTTACGCCGGAACTGAGCCACCACACACCTGACTTTCTACTGCTATTCCAGGAGGTATGATCACAAGAATCTATACAGTTTATATGGGAAAGCTGTAGGAATGGGGGGGCTGATGGGGTGGTGGCAGTGCTTTTCGACAAGTTTGTATGAACACCGTCATGGAAAGAAATGAAACCGTAAGACTTTAATGACAGCACTTCCTTTTAGCTTGGAATAAAACTTCTTTCTTCTTTTCACCAGCTGAATGGTGCTCTTACTGGTTCACCACATTAACAAAGAACTGCAGAAAAGGTGGTGAAATCCTTCCCATAAGCCCAGCCTGAGCCCTGGGACCAGGTACCATGTGCTGCATGCATGGCAGCCCTTAAAGGCAAGGCAAACAATTCACTTCAAACCAGTACAAGGATTTAATAATAACAACCTCTATTTTCTTCGAGAATCACTACTTTTTCTCCAAATGAAGCACTACCAAGAAAAATTTACATTATTCCTTTACTGCAAAGTTTGAGAGATCCAAATCTTAATTTATTAACACACAAAGGAGGTGGGGAAGGGAGAAAAACTCCACAGGAGTAATGAGAACTGCAAGCAAGTAACTGCAAATGTTAGGAGTCTGCACAAACTGGCTATGCAGGACTCCAGGCACAGCACCTGCAAAACACTTGCCACACACCTTTACACACAACAGAAATTCTGCATCAGCCTAGAGGTCAGAACAGCTGATTGTACAGCCAAAAAAGGCAAATCATATATGAAATTACCAAGTAATTACCATATAAGCAGTATCAGATCATCACACACAAGCCTCACAGACAAACAGGATTTTAAGTTGACTTTCGAAAATGCCAATTAATAGAGGCATTTCAAACCAGAACTTGTCTGCATAACTTTTGCAGGGATGTAACTGCAGTATTTTTCTTATATCAATGTCTTAAAACCTCAGCCTTCATGCACTTAAACCATGCTAAAGCCATTAAATCTGTACTAGTACTAAAATAACTAACTAAGGTGCATTTTTCTATCAGCTCCAGGTACTCCTTCAGTTCCACAGATGACCTGATATTCCCTGTCTACCTAAGTACACCAAGTGTGGGATAGTATTTTGAGATACCAAACTATCAATCTTAACAAGAAAATCTTTGACATATAAAAACAGTACATAAAATGTTGACATGCCTAAATTAATTATAAGAGTTCAAGTGGATACCAAATGCTTCATGGCAGAGCACATACTGAGGATCTATCAACACGGGAAAATCCATGGGTCAAGCACAGCTGACAACTGGAAGAGTATCATGTTTGCAGTAAAGCATAACATATACTTGTGCTGTTCTGAATAGCTTATAGCTGGGGATCCACTTAACAGCTACAGGCTGATGCAGGATACTTCTGACTTGCTGTGTACGCTCTTGGTTCTTTTGATACGCTTCCCAATTTTCAAAGTTTTTGCACACACTTCAAAATGCATGATGAGAACACGGAAAGCAGCTCCCTCTCCACACTCCTTACAGAAAATTCACCAGTTCCCCACCCAGCCAAGAGTGTTACAACCACTGGCAATTAGCACCTTGGTTTACTCATGAGCAGAGTAGATGTGAGCTTTTGAAGAAACACGTTCCAGACATTGACTCATTCTTTATTCCAGCTGCTCTCCAGATGGTGCAACACCTAGTAGTCGGCACGGGTAGGTGTACACCTACCAACAGGGATGCTGTACCCAACAGAGAGTGGAGAGACACACTCTGTGTTTTCCTTTCATTCACACCTGTACTCAAGTCTCACTTAAGCCACTGACTGAACATGCTGCTTAAGAGGTCAGTAAAGCAACATGGACACTTTTATTAACAGCAAATGTAAGAACTCAGCCAAATCTTAACTGCATTTCTCATGAGGGCAAACAACAATTTATAGCGTTCCTATCAAGTGATGCATGCTTCATTGCCCCTCGCCGCAGTCACAGAACTTCCTTGTGTAGATTGAAGTGTCTCGTTGCACCTATCACCGGCTGACATACCAAGCAGGTAAAATCACCTTGACATAAACTGAACACCTGCCTTTTGGAAAGAGATTATATAAAGTTTATGAATATACATAAGCGCAAGTTGGTGATGCCCCACTGACAGCCTCTATCTTACACTTGAAAGGCCCAATTAAGAATGAAATGTTGGAAACACATTTATGGGAACATCAAAAAAGATTCCTCACTCTGGATGCATCCGTTCAAATGAGTAAAGAACTGTGCTTTGCTTTACCAAGCAAAGTGGAAGATGCTTTAATCAGCCCAACGACAGCAGTCGAAAGCGCAAGAGTAGCCATCCAACTGTCTGCAGGTCTTTCAGGCAGCTTTTACCACCTATACTCAGCTTCATCCTAATTCAGCATGGTTTATAATTAACTTATCTCTGAAACTGACTGCAAAGGAGGAGAAAGCACTCAGAGACAAACAGAAAAATATTATACTTGGACATCTCAAATAGCAGTCAGTAAAACTAAACTGCACTAGTGCAGCCTGTGACAGAGTGAACTTTGGAAAGGCACGCTTTAAACAACTGCAATCTTTCAGTAGCCATTCATACATGAGATGTAAAGGTGGGTTACATCTTTCTTTTAGAGTAAAGTTTTGTCTCAAAAGGTTCAGCAAAATGTTTCTCAGGATATTTCTCATCTTCAAATTACTTCTCATGATTGCACAATAAAGTCTTTACTGAAGACCATAATGAAAAACAGAGCCTGTTATACAATTGTTTTCACTTAAGAAAGACTTTAAAGAAGGGAAAGCTGTGGTGAAACTGAGATTAAGCAGTAGGTAGGCACACAGTTGGTATTAAAATCAGAAATAACTCTCTTTTATGCACAGCAGCTTTTCTGAAATCCTAGCCTCAACATCTCTGCCTCCAACTGCTCTTCTCTATTTTAGGCTCACTCCCAAATAGAACCATCAAACCCACTTTGATTTGAATGATCATATATGCTACCTACGTTCACAGTACTGGGTCTATCCATACACCCTGCACTTGCTCATGGTTTAAAGACATTGCTTGCTTCGGTGTCCCTCAGAAGACCTTGAATTTCTTCTTGCAGATGTACTCCACAAGGGTTAATTGCTAATGAGGCAGCACATGACTACATAAAAAGAGGCATAAAATTAACATTGTCAGTACCATACAGAACTGCTACATGACAACTGACAGATAACCATGGCTATGCTTTACCTTTATATGTGTGCACGGGGTGGGTTTGGCTCTTTCGTTTTTTTAGTTCTTGTTTGTTGTATTCATTTAACTCTGAATAATTAGGCACGGCTATGGCTCTGTCCATGCAAAGAGATATCCGGGAAAACAAGTTTTTCTTTTTCCTTTAACAAACAATCTGAGAGTGGAGATACCGGGGGTGGGGGGAAGGTTTTATTCACCATATAAAGGGAAAACTCACAGCGTTCCTCTAAAGAAAAGGGCAGTCACCCTCGGGGTTCTGAGTGGCGAACCACAGCCTCAGAAACATTCATTTAACCCTCGGCGGGCTGATTTCCTCAACGAAGATAACGTGTATAAACTGAATCAGATTCAGATTGCCCGAAGAGATTGAGGAGCCTCCCTCCCCGGAGATACTCAAGAGGCGTCTGGACACAATCCCGTGTGTCCATGTGCTCTAGGACTGACCCCGCCTGAGCAGGCAGGCTGGACCAGACAGCCAGTGACCGCAGCCCCTTCCCGCCCTGCCCGTTCTGTGATTCCGTGAATGACAACATTCAGCTCCTCCCTCAGAGAAAAGGCTTTCTTGACCCGGACCCGGACCCGGACGCAGCCCCGAGCAAACCGGCGCCCCCTCAGGCTCGCGGCGCCCCCCGCTGCTCCCCGCCCCCACTCACGGCTCCATGGCGGCGCCGCACGCGCACTGCCGGCCGCTCCTCCGCGCGCCG
>VWPU01009703.1:0-123273 GCA_013398955.1 Callaeas wilsoni | reverse complement strand
GAATCTTTGCCACAGTGACTAAGGATTATTAGTACAGGAACTAGCTAATCTGCTTTTCTTCCTGGTGGGAAAACAAGAACATTCCAGGCTGTTAAGTGTTTGTCATTATTGCAGAGCAAAATAAAAGTAATTTTTAAAAAACCCCTAATTTCACCTATGAAGCACAGCTGATTTTTTAGATGATCTCAGTAACTGCATAGTTATAGTCAGTTTGCTTCTATGTAAAGACAGCAGTGCCACAAATAATTATAATGAGTTTTATCTGGTTGCAGGTTGGTACAGAGGTGTTTCCATTAAGAAGCCCAGTGTCAAGGTAAGCATGAATACATTTGTTAATTTAATGGGAGATTAAATCTATTTTGCTGTTGCAACCCAGTAAACTTTTCATTTTCCTTCTCTAATGCTTTTCCTGTGGGAGGATTGGATTTCTTTTTAAATTGAGTGATACTCATTAATCACTCAAAGGATCAGAAACCTTCCTGACATGTAACATGTAATTTTTTCAACATTTATAAAACTCATCCAGTTTGATCCTTTCCACCCTACTCCCCTAAGAAAAGCATAGGCGGGTGATATTGCATTGCTTTAATGCAGCGTTTTTAAGAACACATTTAATAAGTTGCATTATTAATCTAAGACAACTTTGAAAAAAGTCTGTTGAAAAAGGATTTTGTAAGTTGTTGGTGGGGGATCTTCAGATTTTTACAGTTTAATCATTATATTTGGTTATTTTCCATTTTTTTCCATCATTTTTGCTCTTGGAGAACTTTGTTGACTGTTCTGGTATGTTGTTTTTGTCAGTGCATCTGAGTTTTTGTAAATGTTGGTATCTAAACATGCCAAGAGGTGCTTCTATACGAGCTTCACTTCGTTATCTGTTGATTTAAATATTGCTTGTATTTACAGAGAGAAGAGTACCAGATTCCTCATGTTTACCTGTATTAGGGAATATAATATTACCTGTACTACATTGTCATGACTATAATACTCCTTTAAGGAAATGTCTGCAGTCATTGTGTGTGTTGGTACCTCTGCTTGTGTCTATGTTCAGTTTTGATAGGAGAGCCCTTCAAACCTTCCCTGGTTTCTTAGATACCAGAAATAAGCAGCATTAACTGGAAGTGAACCAGCCAAGAAACTGAAGTAGCATTTCTTTCCTATCTGGATTTTCTTGTGGCTGAAAGCAAGCACATTTACTGTTTTCCCGATGAAGCTATTCCTCTTAGATTCAGCTTTTTTCCTTCTATAATTTTAGTCTTGCCTATGAACAAGGAATTTTCCTTAGCATTTGAATTCCTCTTTACTTAGTATTCCTTTCAAACCTGCTCCGCTCCCCCCTGAAAATTTTTCTTCATAAATTGTATAGTTTTAAAGCTCTAAAAATTGAAAGCCCACACTTGATTGGTGACATTTTTGTCAGAGGCTGTCAGCTGGTTTTTAATCCAAAGATCTCCAATGCTGCTCCTGTATTTCCCCCTGAAGTGCTGGGTGCTGTTCTCACACACTGACAGACTTTGCTGTGAGGATTCAGGACCCTGTGCTTTACAGAGAACGTGGAACATTGGGAAAAGGTTGGATGAAATTACCCCTTTTCTCCATGTCTCAACACACCAGAGCACACTGGCACAGGCAAGGTCAGAGTGCAGCCCTCTGGGAACAGCAAAAGACAAATAGCCAGAGGTATCCCAAGTGGCTTTGAACAGCTTTTCCTTGGAAAGAGGGAGGAAAACTGACAGCTCCAGGGTATGCAAGCAGTAGAATGCTTCTGTCCATAGGGGCTCAGTGTCCATGGAGGCTCAATGCAAATTTGATGGTGGGCTTTTCATTTCTGTTTAATTTGTCTTTTTAAGCCTCTGTCTGTGTCACCCCTAATCAGCATCAGGCTGCTCTGGGAGCTGCTGGTGCTGTGCTGCAAGCTGCAGAAGAGCCACTTTTCTGATCATTCTGGGTGGAGGTTTGGACCAGCGTGGTGTCCTGGTCTAAGGCAGACTAAAACAGTCAATTGTGACTAATCTGAATGCTGAGTTTGCACTGGCAGCTTTGACACAATGGTTGTTTGGGGCAGTTTTAATAGATCTATTGGCAGTTATTTATTATGACTTAGGTTACCAGTGCTAAAAACTGCAAATGTATTTTTCTAACATCCAGAATTTTTTCTCTTGCAGGGGATTTTTCCTGCAAATTATATTCACTTGAAAAAGGCAATTGTCAGTAACAGAGGGTGAGTATTTTTCCTTCTTTCTAAGAAGCTACAGTGCTTCTTATCTGGAAGGGAAACAAAGAAATAATTATTGATTATTTTAGTTCATTGTATCTTTTTTTGTGTATGAGGATTTGAAAATTAAATGTAATTCTACAGAGTTTGGAGGGGTGGTTTGTTTTTAATATAGCAATAATCAAGTCTGTTGGTTACTCTTGTTTGCTTTGGCTCATAAAATTGTAACTTTAGAGGTATCGTCTGAAACACATGCATTTAAAGAAGTCTGCTTATATTGATGCCTTAGGATTTTAGCTTTTATATTTTCATATGTTTGTAATCCTGCAGTTCTTTAGTGCGTAACTCTGAGCTCCATACAGAGTGTTAGCAACTGCTTTTCCCATTTTGGTCAGACACAACAATTCCTCTCCAGGCCTGAGAATCAAGGACACCTCACTGTCTCAGGCTCTGAGAAATGTAAACAAAAGTGAGCTGGAGGGGGAGCAAGAGAATGGGANTGGAGGGGGAGCAAACTGAGAGAATGGGACTCCACTACCTGAAGCTGTAATTGGACAATTAAACCTCTGATATGCAAATGGACAGAACTTTTATCTGTCCCAAAAACGTGTGGCTGTGTCCATCCTGCGTGCAGTCTCTGTGAGACGCCTGCACTGCCCAAGGTGCACCCTGTGGAGGCCTTTCCATAAATCCCTGCCCTTTATCCTCTCACTCTGCCCAGCCTCTGCTCCAGGGCAGCCTCTACAAGGCATCAATATTCTTCCAGTTCTGCTTGTTCTTTCACTGGCAAAGTCCTGTATTTCCCTGTTTGTTATGGAGGCAGCCATCAGTAGACAGCCCATCTCATTTATCTACAGACTTTCAGAGTCACAGCTGACAGGTAGCTGTGTTACCTTGAACCTTTCCAAAGGATCCAGCCCTCCCCACCTCACCCAAAGAGTGGCTGAAATACACTGCTGAAAACTTCTGCCGTTCTCTGTCTTTGTAGCTCATCTGTTGCTGGGGGTGGGTTTATTTCAGGTCGTGTGAGTAACAACACTGGTGGCAATGGCATGGCAGAGAAGTTACTGAGTGGGGGCTCTGGAACCTGCAGAGTTTCCCGTGAGATTGACTGAGACTCCTGCAATCAATATCTTGTGTTTTCACTGCTGCTTTTACTTGCATATGCTAGATAAAGGCTGCTGTGGGGACATTTATTATTGCAATGTTTCAGACAGTGACCTGAGGCAACAAATTAAATGTGGAAGATAAAATGTATTAAATGGCACTTAGTGAAGTACCTGCAGAAAAACAGGTGACTTCTGATAGTCCTGAATTGTATATTTGTTCCCAAAGGGCCTCAGTAAATGTTGTAAGGGCAGCTGTAATATCAATGCTTTATAATTTTGGGGTGTAATAAAATGATACCTATTGCATAGGATAACCACTCCTAATGTGTACTCTCCTTAGGGGAAGGAGCAGTTCCCTGTGAGGTGTAGTTAATTAGTCCTTGATGTTAATTTAGAGTTTGTGAAGGGCAGCCAGTTCAGGTAGTTGCTAGGAAAGCTGATACACTGTTAAAAAGTAAGTATCAAAGCCTCCTATACCAATTGAT
This sequence comes from Callaeas wilsoni, assembly GCA_013398955.1. NCBI lineage: Eukaryota > Metazoa > Chordata > Aves > Passeriformes > Callaeidae > Callaeas > Callaeas wilsoni. The sequence goes on along the minus strand of VWPU01009703.1, from coordinate 119,464 downwards.
ACAACAGCATGTAATGAAGTTCTGAACCAGCAGATCATGGTTATTTCATATTTTGTTTAAAAATTCTTTATTTCAGAATCTATTCCAAGTGCCATTATAAGCACTTGTGAAATCACAGAGCATGTGTGGAACGTGGCAGGTAGCTGAACAGCACACAGCCACCTGCTCACTGCCCCTGCCCTCCCCAGCCATCCCTAGGGACTCACAGGGACTGGCCCCAGGGCTGGAGCACCCCCCATGTGCGGGCAGGCTGGGAGAGGTGGGGTTATTCATCCTGGAGGGGAGAGCAGGCTCTGGACAGAGCTGCTTCTGGCCTTTCAGTACCTAAAATGATGGGGACAGGCCTTTTGGCAGGCCCTGTAGGGATCAGACAAGAAGTGATGCGTTTAGATTTAAGGAAGACGTATTTTAGGCTGGGTAGTGAAACCTTGGCACAGTTTGCCCAGGGAGGTGGTGGCTGCCCCATCCCTGGAAGTGTCCAAGGCCAGGTTGGATGGAGCTTGGAGCAACCTGGGATAGTGGAAGGCATCCCTGCCCATGGCAGGAGGTGCAATGAGATGAGCCTTGAAGTCCCTTCCAATCCAAACCACTCTTGCAATTCTCCTTTAATGGTTTTGGAAAATTTTTACCACAAAGGAACAAGGTTTTCTTCTTTTGATTAGAGGGTAGATCCCTCAGATTTCATCTGCAATGATAAAAAAGCCTGACTGGTTAGTAGGTAGCAGGTATTTTGGGTTATTTTGATTGGCTAACATTATGGAAGGGGAAAAAAGGGTTGGACTTGCTTAGGGAAGGGACCCAAATTGTGAAGGACCCCACTTTACAGGCAAGTTTATTTAACATGCTGTAGCAATGAAAACTTTTCATTGACCTTGATTAGAATGAAATTATGCATTTTGAGCAGGCAACCAGGAAATGCTACATAAGCTTAATCTTGTGGAATGTAGTGGAGGAACAGTTGCTATGACTCTGGAGTTGTTTCCATCTTACAATAGACAAAATGATCCTCTTAAGATTCTCCTTATGTTGAACAAATTCAAGTTCTAGAATTTTACAAACTGCTGTGCTGTCACATCTCTTTTTCTACCTTTTCCAGGGTACATTTCCTAATTTTCCCCCCTCTTTTTCTGTAGGCAATATGAAACAGTTGTTCCTCTTGAAGATTCTGTGGTGACTGAAGTCACAGCGACGCTGCAGGAATGGGCCGTGCTCTGGAAGCAGCTGTATGTGGTAAGAGCAGTGCTCCTCTCCTTGCACATCTCAGATACTCTGGGAGAAATGTTGCCTGCCTTTGTCCATTCAAAAACCATCAGAATCAATATCAAAATTGGAAGGCACCTTGTATTTAATGGATATTAATTTAATAGTTCCCTAACTGCACAGTCACGGGTCATGTGAGAGTCACATGGGCTACACTGGAAGTTTCTGCAGTTCTGAAGTTCTACCTTCAGATCTGAAAACTTCATTGTTATAAAAAAAGGCAACAATTTTAAAGTGCTATTAAACATGTAAGAAATAATATAAGACTTCTGTAAGTCCCATCAAAGACTTCAAAGAATTATTCAGCACAGTTTGTAAGTCGTCGTTTTAGTGTCTAGAGTCTGAAAGGAGAAGAACTCAAACTATGGGAGGTTTTGTACAGTTGTTCCTCCATAAATTAGAAATAAACACTAGGATAAGTGTATTGAGTTTTATACACATCTTTTTTATATAGTGTTCAGTTGCTGCCACATAATGTCTCCTGCTTTCATCCCTCTTCTTTTCTTACATTTTAATAGCCAAAGCCCATGACGCAGCAGGTAAAAAACTTGAACATTTGGAGGTATTTTTCCTGGTTTTATTTTCTCTTTTTTAGCTTAGTAATTGCAAGCCTTAACTGTAGGGTTAGGATCAAGAACTGTAGGTGGTCTAAGCCTGCATTTCCTTTCTCTGCTTCCTTTAGAGAAATACCTGTACATAGAGCTGCAGCAGCTTTGTTTCCTCATTTAAACCTGCAGTGACAACAGTTAGAGATCTAGGAAACAACCCCAGGAAAGATCCACTGGAGTGACCCTAGTGCATCTCCAGCACAACCAGCTGTGTTCTGTACTTCCTTCAAAAAGCAATCAATTCTCATGAAATTAGTTTTGCTTCTGTTGGTCCCGGTTCTTCTATGGGGTCAGATGTGCCTGGAGGCATTTTCTTGGAAAGGAGCATCTGATCTGATGGAGGAGGGGCAGGGAGCCTGGTATATACCATGATTTATACCACTCTTTACACCTGGCACTCCTCCTTTTTCCATTGCACATACTTACCTCTCTGGTGAATGGGAATAAAGGGATCTTTTCTATCTTCTTCCTGTAAGGTGTTTTTTTTTCCTCCCCCTCTCCCCAGTGTCAGCTGAAGATGACAACAGTAATATTGGCAATGGTATTAAATTGGAAAAAGGGGAATCATTTTACCTACAAATGAGTTAAACTTCCTTTCTACTAAAGTATTTCTTTTTTATTGTTAACACCAGTTCCTTGAGGGGAAGGAGAGAGAAAGCTCTAGCTATAAACTTTCATTTAGTGATTTTTCTTTCTAGGACTGCTTTCTATTGTAGCTCATTATATTTCTTATAACATTGCACAAAACATTATTGTATTCTTAAATAAAAGGGGAAAGAATTTACTGTTCTCATAGAACTTTGGAAGCAGGCATCTGCTCCGTGACGAAGAAATTGGCAGAGCTTCTGAGTAGAAAATACATTGGTTTGTGTTGTGGGGGTTTTTTCCCAAAAATTTTTAAAAAATAAAAAATTATAATATAGAAATAATCACAGAATTGTTTAGATTTGAAGGGACTTCTTGAGATCATTAACTGCCTTCTCAAGCAGGGTCAGCAAAGCCAGGCTGACAGGACTGCACCAGCCAGGTTTTGAGTTCCTTCTGAATGGAGACTTCCCAACTTCCCTGGGCCACGCTGCCAATGTTTGAGCACCTTCAGTGATTTCTCACCTCCAGGCCGCTGACACAGTGCCACAGCTTTTCTGGCAGAAGAACAATTTGCACCATTGTTAAGTGGGTAACAGACATTTGTCCCAGTTGTGGGCTGTGCATTGGAAGCCTGAGGAAATGCATCGAGGTGCCTGTGGCAGAGTTGGGATTAGGATTTTATCCTTGGTGTTCAGGCTGGAAGCTATGTAAGGACATAGCTTAAAATGTATTGAAACACTAAAGGGAAATCCTTGCTTGTTGTTGGATCAGCACCAGCAGAAATTTTTATTATTCCCAAAACGTAATAAGAATCATCTAAGAAATGTAATTAAGGTTATTTATCATGCTGCTGTGCCTAGTCAGCTTTGTAGAAAAGTTTCTTACAGTAGGGTAAGTTCAGGGCTGGTTGTTGCACAGACGCTCTCAGTAGGTCAGTGCCTGCAAAGAGCCCTTCACTGCTCAGTGGGGCTGCCAAACAACGTGGGCAGCCTCTCTGAACATCTCTAAATAGGCTCAAATGTTCATCTCATGCTTTTTGGTGAACTCCTTACCTGGATTATGGTTTGAAAGACCAAGTTTGTTTCAATTAAAAATTCCCAGCAATTACCTTAGTAGTATTGTTGAGGTACGTTGTAAGGTTTGTATCTGTCTCAGTTAAACAATAGGAGCTGGGATGTAATACCCAGGAAGCCTGCAGTGATTAAAACACTGCCTGGAGAGGCATGTTATGTTGTTCCAAGATAAGAAAGCTCTGCTGGCAGAAAATTGGAGGGAGGAGGAGAACAGTGAGAAATGGAAGAGTGAAGTAAAGCATGGCTTCGAGACAGTTGTAGAAAATTAGTTGGTGTAAAATATTGGGAATGTTCCTCGTTTCCTTGTGGCCACAGAGAGTCCATGCTAGTACTGGGAATAAACTGTGCGTGGGGAAGCTTGAATGGGTTTGAGTTACAGGAGCTCTGCAGCAATTTTAGTTTAGATGTCTGAGAAATACATATTAGAAAGATTAGCCTGAGATCATTACATTACACGGGGCTGTGATGTTCTTGTAATTTTTGCTATCAAGGTGAAAGCCAAGTTTTAGTCTGAGGAGAAAAAGGCATTTGTCCATAATGAGTTCACAGAGAAAGGGCTGTGCCTGAAATGAATTTGAAATAGAAAGATGTATGATGTGTTCTTTGCTTTACTGTGATAACAAATTATGCTCTGAGTAGTTGGATTCTGATCATATAACCCTTTAAATGCTGACAAAACAGCAAGGTTTTTGAAAATGCCAGAGGTTTTTCTCCAACTGGAAAGTGATACAAATAAAACTGGGATGGAAACTATCAGAATCTGTTATTTATATTGGATGGGGTTTTTAGCAACAGTGATAAACTTGTTAACAATTCTATGTCTACTTAAAAATAATCTTGTTTTAAAAATAATTGAGTAATCACAAATAGAACTTAAATATTTATTATTTAATAAAGGAGTAAAGATGATATGACGTTTATGGCTCTGGGACAGACTTTTTAGGAGGGCCCATAGCAATAGGGCAAGGGGTAATGGTTTCAAGTGAAAAGAGGAGAGATTCACACTAGACACAAGGAAGAAGAATTGTACTGTGAGGGAGGTGAGGCACTGGCACAGGTTGCCCAGAGAAGCTGTGGCTGCCCCATCCCTGGGAGTGTCCAAGGCTGGGTTGGATGGGGCTTGGAGCAACCTGGGATAGTGGAAGATGTCACTGCCCATGGCAGGGGAGGAACTGGGTGAGTTTAAGGTTCCTTCAACTCAAACTATTCTGTGATTCTGTGTGAAGAGCACATTTTCCCCTATTTGAGTGTGTAATCTGTGTGCAGACAATCCAGTGTCATGCCAGAGGAAAATGGAAAGCAGTTCTTTGCCTTCTGATCTGTCTGTATCCAGGCTGTATCCTGTGCCCAGGCTTCTAAGATGAGCACTGAAACAATTAGATTCCCTAGCTACTTTCTGGCAAAAAAACCCCCACTGTTCTATTTGACCTACTTGGTTTGGGTTTTCCTAATTTCACTGCCATTGTAACAATCATTAGGAGGGAGTTCACTGTGTGTGTGTGTGGATCTCAGTGTTTAAAATCTGTGCAATGTAGCCACTGGAGCTGCTGATAATGTGGGTGGGGTTACTGCTAACCACAGCTGGCCAGATGTGAGTGTGTGTGTACACACACTCATGTTTGAGTACTGTCAGCAGGTGCACAGACCCGGTGCTTTGTGTTATTGTTCTGCCTGGCTCTAATGCTCTGTGTTGTTCTTTAGATTCATTTGGACACAGTGGCTATGTCCTTTTGTGGAAACCTAAGAAATTTAGAAGAGGGTTTTACTTATTGTTTCCCAGTATCGCAAAGACAATAAGCAAAAGATGCCAGTGATTCCCTTCCCCAGTCCTGTGCTTAATTTGGAGTGGAAGAGAAAGGAAAAGTGAGATTATTAGTGTACCACTATAAGCAGCTGAGCCTGTTCTTGTGCCTGCTCCGAAGGGACAAGGAAGAGAGAGCAGAAAAGCAAGAACAAACCTTGGGGAGGCCTGTTTAGGCACAGAGGTGGATAAAGATGCAAAATTGCATTTGGTACAGTGAATTGGGTGTGTGCAGCTCTTGGGTAGTTGCCCACACCAGTGTACTGACTTCTGTTGAGACAGCAAAATGATACCAGTAAGGTTGTTAACTTTCTCTCTTACCCTGTATGTGTTGATAAGATTTGTTATTTTTATACTACTTCTAAATAAAGGATCTGCAAGTTCTCTGTAAGCTTTTGTTAATTAGGTCAAACAAGACTCCTGTGAGTTGTTAAGTCAGCTAAGGAGATCATTGAAACTCACTGTTGGTGCACAGTAGCTATTTTAACTTTAAAAAAAAATTCCTCAGAGTCTAAGATGTGATGTGAGGACTATTTCTGTTGAAAGAGCAGATGACTGTGGAGAGAACAAACATAATTGCCCAATTCAGAGTTTGGTCAGATCAATAACGTTAATTTGCTACTTTTATGCAAAGGGGAGCGGGGGATGTGTGGGGTGACTTCTTGTCTCGTTTCAGGAGTAAGACCTAATGGTGTTGGGAATAGATGGAATTTTTGCCAGCTCAGTGTGAAACCAACTTCCCATTGGCTCCTTTTAAATTTCCTGAGGGATCCTATTAAGGAACAGAGTGGGTAGCAGGACTTGGTGCAATTGCAGCTATGTGATTTGGGTGGTTTTGGGTGTCCCTAAAATTGAAGCGCTAGTTAAAACTCATCTTGAAAAATGCCATTCACCGAATCACTAAGGTAGTTTACTCCTATGGGGAGTGTTCTAGGAGACGTTTTTATTCAGTGAGATGTACTTTACTCCATATCTGATAAAACATGGAATTGCTGATGGATTTTTCTGAAATATGTAGACAGAAAAAAATGTGACATGACCTAAAATGGATGTGCTGCATCTGAGGTCTGTATCAGAAGGTCTGTATCATCCTTCAAGGAACAGAATTTCTTCAAGTTGAGGCTGAGCATATTAAATACACTCTTAAATTCTGTGCAAGCAAACTCCTGGAAAGATGAGGTATTTGTATCAAGACAGATGTACAGAAACAGTATTGGTTGTATACATGGCCCTCTTTCCTCTTTCTCATTTTCATTTCATTCTTAAGGTTACCTTGAAGGAAAACTCCTTTAGGGTGATTGTTCAGGTTTGTGAAAGAGTCCTTTTAAAAGAATCCAAAGAGCTTGTCTGGCCTCAGTTCACACTAACTGAGAGACTCAGAGTTATCACTTTAGAAGACAGGACTCTGGATAATAGTGTTCAGCAGTGTTATGGATATTTTTATATCTTTCTATGTTTGGAGTGAAGGATGAATCTTCACAGAGTGACCAGGAACTCAGACAGGAGTTTGGGGCAGCTGATAGTCTCATTAAGTGCTACACAGCATATAAGGGAAACTAAGAGTAAGTATTTCCACTTCTAGGAGCATCTAGTTCTTCAGTTCCTCAGAGGGGACAGAGCACTGAGAAATCATCTCATTGCTTAGCAACTGAATCTGAGGCTTTTAGCAGATTTGTTATTTGATTGCTAGAAAATATTTGAAGATTTTTCTTGATTGGGTTGTGATGGGCATGTGCAGAATGATTTGGAGAATGCAGCATGATGAACACTCCAGCATTGTGTGCTGAGGGTGGATATTTTCATAATTCAGTATGTTTACTCATGGAGGGGGAAGCTGCAGGTAAACCATGGAATGTCCCAGGTTGGAAGTGACCCTGAAATATCATCTGGCCCCACCTTTTGTCAGAAAGGGATCCTACATGAGATTGTGGCAGCCTGTCCAAATGCAGTGAATGTTTGTTGTTATTGTAAGGCGTTTCTTTCTTACCTTAGGATGAAAACTCTCCTGGTTCAACTTACACCCACTCCCTCTGTCTTTTCCCTGTGTCTCCCTGTGGACAGGGAGCCTCCATCCTCTTTGGGAGGCTGTGCTGGTACTGCAGCACGGGGACGGGATTCACAGGGAGAAAGGACCCAGCTGCTTTTGTCTTTCCTCACAGGGAGAAAGGACCCAGCTGCTTTTGTCTTTCCTCACAGGAGAAAGGACCCAGCTGCTTTTGTCTTTCCTCACAGGGCAGGATCTCCAGACCTTGGATCATCTTTGTGCCCCTCTCCTGGACCTGCTCCAGTCTGTCCCATCCTTCTTGAATTGTGGGGACCAGAATAAAGACCTCAGTGTGAAAGTGTCACAGTGCAATTTATATCTGCTCATTATCTTAGGCAATTATAAGGTTTTGTAGTTAAAATCTGAGACTTTTACACTGCTTGGGTGTGTTGGAAAGTTGAGTAGAAGCCCTTCTCTTACTTTGTCAAAGAGAGACTTGAATTTACGTAATTTATTAGCTATGGTTTCTTGGAGGTCTTTAGTGGATGTCATGACCTCTCTCTACATTTCTTCCTTGGAAGAGCAGTACTCAGGTAGAAAATTACACTTAATATTTATTAGGTTCCTGCTATAAAATGCATTCCATTTTAGTACTTCTCCCCTTAGCACTAACTTACTGAAGTTCAGTTCAAGTGCTTCATATTTTAAGGTTATAACAGGTTCTCATAATTATTATTTTTTCCTTCCTTAATTTAAGAAATTTTATGTAGTCAGTCTCTCATAGTGATTTGTGGAAGACTCTGAGGAATTAAAAGTAGGTGTAAGTTTTCAGGAGAGTAAAATAAGATTAGTTTGTAGCAAGTCTTATACCTTTAAAATCCAAGAAAGTATTATAATTGATTTGAAAGTTACTTTGCTTTCAAGACCACAGGAATTTATGTCAGTTTATTGGCTTTAAACAGCAGTATAACAAGGAGCTGTATATGCAGTACCTTTCATTTACTGCCACATACAGATTTATGGTATCATTTAAGATTATTAGGATCAACTAGACAGTTTTTATGTATTTTCAAACAAACAAAAGGTTGACTATAAAACAAACTATAAACAAAAGGTTGACTATAAAACAAAAACTATGAACTATCAATCAAATTGTGTGGGAGGAATATATGTTTTGAGTTACCATAGTGATGGATAGATTTTTAATAGATTTTAAAAGTAAAGACAGAATTAAATGTAAGTCACCTTCTGGTGTCCTTTGCAAGTCCTACTGTGACAAATGACATGCAGGGTATTTTATAATCTCTTGCTTTGTAGGGAAATGTTATTTAGTCATTGATATGGGACTTTATAATATGCTCTTTTATTTTGGTAAATAAAACAGAACAGTTGTATTACTGATACTGACATTCATAGCAAATTGTGTGGGGATTTGGAGGGGGTTTTTTAGATTAAATTTTTCAAGCATTAGCTGGTTTGTAGTTAACAAAGAGCTCTTGCCTCTGAGAGCAGTATCCAGTGTTCATGCTGCAAACAGTGCTACAGTACACATGTAAAGTACTTGGGTGATATTAAAACATGGGAATTTGATTTTATTGAATGCTGGTTCAAGACCAGCTGGGAAAAATCAATAAGGAAACAGAATTTACTCGGGGAAACCAGTGGCTGACCTGCAGATGATTTCAGTTTCTTTTGCACTGTAAATACACTGAATGCTGAATTACATTAAGTCAAGGAATGAAGGTTTTAATCAAAAAATCAAACAGAAGTTTGAGAGTTTCTTCATCTGTCACTGGAGAGATTCACCTGAGCTGGTCCAGGTCTGGTGATGTTACAGAATTGCATTTGAAATGGAGACGAGTGGTGGTGTGGTTTGAGTTTAGTATTCCAGGGATGTATTTTGAGAAAACACAGGAGTTTGGTTTTTAAAGAACAGAAAATTAAGAGGGGGAGAATAAGGGCTAGGAGAGACTGGCAGTCTGGCTTTTTGGAGTGAGTGAGCAAGGTGCTGTGCATGGATAGAGCTTACAAAGGGAAAGACTGATCATCCCTAGTGGGTGTTTATTGGAACTAAAGACAGTTTGGATTTAATTTCATAGAAGACAGAAATTGTTTTTCAGTAGAAAAGCAAAGAACATCTGTCCTTTTGGCAGCCTGGGTGGCACCGTGGTCCATGTGGTATCAAGAAGTGTCCTTCAGTCTTATCCTAATTTATGTCACTTTCTGCTGTTTCTATCCTTAAGACGGAGAGAGAAAAAGGCAACTAGCATATAACAATTACAATGATTAATAATTATTGTAATTTAAATATATATATGTGTAACAAAATTTTATTTGTTTTCTAAGAGGAGTGGGTAGCAGAAAGTTTCACAGATGGGAGGGGTAGAAAAATCAGTGTTATATGGATCAATGTAGCACAAGTGGACTAAATCCTTGTGCCTGGAGTGACAAACACTGTGGCTGCAGCAGTGGACAGCCAGCTCTTGGGCTGCCAAATCTGATTACTCTGCATTGTTGCATTTGGCTGGAGAGGAGGCAGCGGTTGATAAACAAACAGGAATAAAATGCATCTTCATTTAAAAACTCAGCAGTAAGCCTGGCAAATGGGTAGATACTTAATTTTACATGAGCTATGAAGGTGAAATGGAAATATTTAAGATTATTAAAGACCTGTTTCTTCTTTCTTAATTCTTTCTTCCAGCCACATGACTGGATATAATGTAGGGATAATTGGTAAATTAAAACTGTTCTAGAGGTACAAGCAGAGTGGCAAAGGCAAACATCCAAGAACCAGGGAAGTGCCAGTGTTCCCAGCTCAGTCTACTTTTTCCCTAAGGGTTCTGATAAGACCCTTAGGTTTGGGGTCACCTTATGGTAATGAGGTTGTAAACCCTATTCCTTGCACGTCCCAGTGTTCTCCAGTATGTTGTGAGTGGGGCTTCCAGAAAGAGGGAGAGCCACTCTTCAGAAGAAGAAATTGCAGTGCTGCCTCAGAGAGGGGCACTTCCAGCTTCCCTGCTGATATTATGAAGATATCACAACTTAGGCACACAGAATTAGTGCACAATTTTATGCTTCAATCTCTGTAAAACCAAGGTAATACATCTCTAGTCTTGCATATATCTTTATAAAAATATTGTAGGTTTGAAGCACTCGGATGCTCAGTGTTATGTAGAAATATTAGGAATGGGAAATACCTGCCTGTATGGTAGGGTTTGAATAATTTTTGGTGAACTAAGCCCTAAGAACTGTATGTTGAGCCACAAATGGTAATGAACATCTGAAAGGCTGTTCCTGGGTCAGTCAAAATAAAGAGAGGTTCTGAATGTGGTCATGCAATCAGAAACTACCGTAAAGCACAGACAGAGGAGGCAGGGCTAATTCCAGTTGTTTATCCACATTTTCTTGAGTTCTTGACTTTCTCTTTGAGCAGATTTCTCATACCACAGTTTTTTTGGTGACTCTTGGAGTGAAAAAGGGGAAAATTAATATAAATCGTATCTTTGGAAACTGCTCACATAATTTCTTAAATAGTTGTTGTTGCATCTTATTTTTAAGCTAGTAGTGATTAATGGCCTTTGGATGAATGTATTCTCCTTTCAGAAATTCTTCCCAAAGTTTCCTAAAGTTTTATTGTTTAACAGAAGTTAACCATGCTGTGTTTTACACATAGAGATTGCTTAAAATAGAAGGAATACGAGTAAAGAAAAATAAAGAAATTGGGAGGGGTTTCTGTGAGAGTACTGGAACTCAGCTTCTCACACTTTATTGTGTTCATCTTCCTGTAAATTTCATGGTGGTTTTGTTTCATTTTTAATTTAGAATAAAGCCTTGTGCTTGCTGGTTGGTGATAAGATACAGCTTTGGGTTCAGTCATAAAAGTTGATTAAATATAAAAAGAATACTCATTGCCAAGTTTGATTTCAAAGTCTTTAGTTGCTGTCATTGCTATCACTGCACTGTTTAGTGACAATGATACTCTCTGATTGTATGCTTGTCCTTGAAAATAACATACTGCCTTCAAGGGAAAAAAAAAAAATCTATCAGGTGATATGAAGAATGAACTCCAAAAGATAAATGTATTTAGGGCACCCCAAGAGTTTATAAAACTAATACTCATTTCTTTTTCCTGGCAGTCCTCACTGCCACTAGCAGGTCAAGATCCAGAGTGTTTAGATGAGATCCAATACACATTACAGAAAAAAACTGTCGCCGGAATAATGGAAAACATAAATCATGTGTAGGATTATATTATTTTCTGATAGTATACATGTAGCTCTTTGTATCAGTGGCTTCCTGTGGATGTGGTCTGTAGTTTGTGCTGCTGCAGCACCAACTCCTGCTGCTGCCAAGGGCACAGCGAGGGCTGGAGCTGCCCGAGCACTGCCCAGCCAAACCCTGCACCTCCCAGGGCTGTGGTGGGGGGGCTTTGGGGTGTTGCACAGGCAGCTGCAGAGACCCAGGAAATCCAGGAACCCCCTGTACTGCAGGGATGAGGGGGAAGTAATAGCTTTGGGTCCACAGAAATTTAGTTGCTTATGAAAATGCTATTTAAGGTCTACTCTTTGGTCAAAGTCTTACCCACACACTTAAGATTGTGTGCCCATGTGACTTGGCACAGGGCTTCCTAGGCCTAATATAACTATATTAATTCTTTCTTTTCACTGTGTTTTGCTGAGCTGGGTGTGAGTTTTGCAATTTCCCTGAGCTGAAAGAGCTTCTCATAAATCTGGAAGATGCTGAGCCCCGAGTTCGTTATCTGAAGTGTGTGTTTGTTTCAGCAAAGCGACTGAAGTCTGAGTTCAAAGCCCTTCACAGAGCAGGGCAAACAGTGGTGTCTTTTATGTTCTTTGCTGTTCAAGCATTGGCTGTTTGATCTAAATTAAATTGTGGTTGATGGAGCAGATTTCAGTTTGTTAGTTCTGGTACATCCTTAGAGTTGACGGGGGGTTTGTGAATGCCTGTTCTGTAGTCTGTGCAAGAGGCATTCAGGAACGGAGCTGAGCCTGCATCCTGTCACAAGCAAAGGGACACTTATTTAACACCTCTCTGGACTCTCCAGGCTGCTGTAAGGCAGCACTGCTGCTGAGAGAGGCAGTTTGTCCCCTGCTGTCCCCTGCTGTCCCCTCCTGCCCGTGCCATTCCCACCCCACCCTCAGGAAGCGGCAGCGGGCACGGAGCAGCCGCGTGGCCCTGGCCGCTGGCCGGGGGTGTGAGCTTCCCTTCCGNTCCCCTCCTGCCCGTGCCATTCCCGCCCCGGGAGTGTGAGCTTCCCTTCCATGTGATGCTGTGCTCAGTGCCCTCCCAGCCGTGCTCACCAAAGATGTTACTGAAAGTTTCTTTAATTTAAGAATAATTCTTCCAAGTTCCTTTTGTGAATTAGCGTAAGTTCACTTTATTGTGTGCAGGTGCACAAACAGGTGTTAAAGTCCTAGAAGTGATCCTTGTGTTGTTACATTTCCACATCTATTACTGACAGCACTTAATAAGTTTTTAGAGTAGGCCAATAAAGGTGTGAAGGCAGTAATTTTATATTGGGAATCCATCTCTGCCTTTCTCTGTGTTTTTTTTCAGTAGCCTCAGAACTTGAGGTGTTCACCAATAAAGTCTTTCTGGCCTGTGTGTGACCTGGCAGGCTGTGCAGAGTGCACAGAGAGGCACAGACTTACCACTTTTAAGGAATAAAGTAGTAACATTTTTGGTATCAGAATATGTGTTTTGACCTGAATAGCTCAAGTTTCATTTGAAGTACTTGTGGCCAGTTACTTTGCACTGCAGTTTCTGTGCAGGTGAGATTCTGCCCAGTGAGTGCCTAGGGCTGGTAAGTGCCTTTACTGATCTGTCAAAGGGACTTGGTATTTTCTCATTAGAGGGACATGCTTGGAAACCTGCTTAGATGGGATTTAATGAACTTCTAACATGTAGCATAGAATAGTGGCTCATAAAAGTAAAAGAAAGTTATCTTATTTTCTGGGTGAACAGGGAAAGAGCAGCAGCAAAGGTTTCTTTTCAATCCTTCTGACTGTGTTCACTAATGAAAAAGAAGCTGTAAAGAAACAGATGTGTGACAGGTTTTCATGATAGAGTCAATGAAATTACTGTAAATAAAAATGTTAATGGAATAGTTGTTAGAATGGAAGAGAGGAAAAAGGAAAATAAGATTTTACTCACTGTGTGGGTTTGGGGCTTTTTGTAACAACCAACCGACTTTATTGTATATAGGTATTATTAGTATTTTAATTTCATTTAAATGTATGTGGTGATGGAAACTTTAGATCTTGGCAGTTATGGGACATGCTGGAGCCTTAGAGAGCTGTAGTATATCTTTAGATTTCCAAAATATAATTTAAAAAAAAGAAACTAACCTGTCACTTTGAATAGGGAGGTGTCTATTACATAAGATGTGCTTTTTTCAGAGACATCAAACCCTGTCACCTTTGTGGAGCTCTCAAAGCCCCGTGCAGGGTGGCAGCTCAGTTCAGGCTGGCTCAGCACTGTGCTCTGAGGACCAGCCCAAGTCTGTCAGAACCAATATCAGTCATTCAGTGGCCTCAGATGTTCAACAGACAAAAACTCCACCCGAAATGTTGGGAAACTTTGATTTGTACTTTTATACAGTGAGCTCAGCTACCCCATTTCTTCCATCTGGCTCTTTCCCATCATCTGTCTCTTTTTGTCTCCATTTTTTTCCAGGATCCCAGTCTGAGCTTCTCATTAACTTTTCATCTCCCTTTCCCTGTTTCCCTGTCAGGCACTTCCCAGTCAATCTCAGTCTTTATTTTGATGAAACTTTACTATGTTTTCTTTTATTTGCTGAATTTTGTTGGGTACTTCTCGCTTTCCTAAATAACTGTTATTTTTGTTTAATTGTTACTTTAACTGTTACAAAAGAGGACAACAGAAAAAGTGTTGACTTAATTTTTCCTGCAATTAAAAAATTGTCTGGACAATTCATTTAGCTGACAAGGAGTGATGTGAAGAGATGCTGCAGTTCTTGCTCGAAGAGGCAGTAGGGACAGGGAAATGGGGCTATCCAATTGCCTTTCCAAAGAGGAAAACATTGTGACCAATTGAGTGCTAAGAAGATACAAACCAAACAATAAGTTTTCTGCCAGTTTTTGTCTGGTCCTTGTGTCACAGAACAGAAGCAGAATGGCAGTTTGTTTTTGGGGAACTAACAGCATCACTGACAAGTTTAGAGTCAGGAGGATGATTTTAATGAGCCACTTAGGCTTGTTGTTGGATTTTGGTGTCATACTCTGAAGTAGCTGGTGAGTGTTCTGTCTCGGATCTGACAATAATTGCCAGGCTTGTCAGCTCTCACTGTGATACTGGTGCTGTCATCATGTAAATCTACATTAGAAACACAGCTAAATGCAAGGGTTCTGTTTAACAGTCATTCTGTTAACAGCATCCTGTTCTGGAAGCAACAGAATTGTGATTTGATATTTCTCTTGAAGCCACTGCATTGCTGTGTTAGATAAAGAACAGAATGGTGGTATTAAAATAGTTGCAGAAAGAGGAAACACAGACATTGTGTACTTTCCTTTTTTAAAAAAGAATTCTCTTGTGTGAAGCAATCTAAAATAAATCTTTTCTAGTTGTCAGTTTTATTTATCCTAGGAAAGCCATACCCTGTTTTAAGATATAATTTTTTAACACCTCTAACACATTCCACTACTATTTTCCAAGGGGATTTTTTTGTCAGTAGATCTGGGAAATGCATATCTAGGTAGCTGACAGGCTTTGCCAAAAAAAAAAAAAGCCAGAATTCTCTTACACGTGGACAATAAGCTAAAGCATTTATACTTCATGTTTAACATTTACACTTTCCAATGCAAACACTGGTACTATCTCAGCTGCTTTTTTGAGAACATTATTGTGCAGTGGATGGCACCATTTTCTAATGGAGCTCCTCCATTTTATTAGAGGAAATGAGAGAGCTGTGCCTTGTGGATCATCTTTTGCTAGAGGTCCTCAAGTTGGCTTGGCCAGGACCTTCTGATGGGTTTAATAATCTAAGCCATCACCTTTCCTTTCCTGATTTCTTCTACCCCTCTGTCCTGTTATGTTGAACCTCTTTACCAGTTTGAACTCAGTCTAACAAAAAAATTAATTTTCTTGGATATAACTGGCTGTGTAGAGGGAGGAAATGTGATTTTATAGCTCCTGCTGTAGGAAGGATTGCAGTGCAACTTCATCCATATTGTGAAGCAGAAGGCAATTCAGACAGGAATTTCTGGTGGATTAAATGGGCTGTGCTGCCAAAGTGTTAGGCTTCAATGTCATAACTGAGTAGTTACCAAGAAAAAGAGTTTTTATGTTATTGGTAATAGTCTAATGGCAGAGTTATTATTTTTGTAACTGCAGGCTCTTCTGTTGTGGAACTTGATTATTGCTGTGCTTGTTATCTCCATCGTGGAGTTTCAGCTTTAAAAATCAGATAGAATTAGGTGAAGAATATTCTCCTGGCTCACAGGAAGTTTTACTGCTGTGTCTTCAGTTTTACATGCACAGAATCATAGAACTGGACAGATTGGAAGGGACTTCTGGGCATCTCCAGTACAGCCTCGTCCTCAAAGCAGACCCTGTTAGAGCAGATTGTTCAGGATCTTGTCCAGTTGAGTTCTGAATATTTGTGAGGAACCCACAACATGTCTTGGAAAAAATCTGTTCTAGATTTTGACCACCCACAAGGGAAAAAACATTTTCCTTTTATCTAGCTGGAATTTCCAGTGTCTGATGCTATTAACTAACCCTCCCTTGACACTATGATTAAAGAAATTAACAGTGTAGAATTAAGTCTAGCACTTACTAAGTGGTTTAAAAAGAGATGAATTGATAACAAAGCAGTTGAAAATTGAGAATTTTTATTCAGTGCTGCTGCTTGGAATAGGACCTGCAGGGATGTGTTCTAGTCTGTTATTCACTAGCCTTATTAATAGGAATCAGAAAAAATCAGTGCAGTCACATAACTATTGCTGATGATGCAGAAATAGGAAGTTAAACAACGATTAGTTCAGAAATGGTGTGGTTTCTGTCAGATACTTGGCTCATTTAAACAGCACTGACTCCAATACATCCAAATTTAGAAAGGACCCACAGATGGTGTTTGTGTCCTGAGGTGCAGTGACACTTAACATGATGAAACATTACTGTGGCAAAGCAATCCAACATCAGCCTCTTCCTTGGTTTTGACAGCTAAGAGGATAAGAAGTCTTGCCTTTCTAGACAGGGGGCATCTGGAGGGGCAGAGGGGGAGAATAATTGAAAAATTCTCTGTATAAACTAAATGAGATGATTGCTGGGCAGCCGCTACTGATTCTGCAGTGTCCTCTTCAGAATAAATGGGGAACAGCCAGAAAGATTCCAAGGTGATCCACCTTGGCAAGGAGTCCTAGGAGTGGATCTCCAGGTTATCTAATCCATCTATTCCATCCATGTCCTTTACAGCAAGTTCATGTCCAGCTATGGCTTTTTCAACATGTGCTTGTGTTGCCTGTTTAAAAAAAAAAAAAAAATCTGCAGCAGTGGATATTTTGCAGCCTCTCAAAAATTCAGTACTTTTTGGCCCATATGTGTTACAGGTTTTTTTTGAAGCCTGTGCTCAATCTTCCCTCCTGCTTGTTATTACTTATCCTATTTGCCATGAACAAGGGTAAGAGCTCATTCCATTTCTCTTTCCTGCAAGTTTTTAATTTAAATTATTTTTGTGATTTTTGTCATTTCTGGACTAAAAAGTCAGAGTCAAATCCAGCCTTTAAAAAATAACGTTTTCTGAATATTTTCATTATTGTTCGGAAGAATTACGTGTTTATCCACATCTTCTTGATGTATAATAAGAATAGAGAGATAATTAAATAAATAAAAGTGAGAATAACGTTCCAGCAGAACATCCTCCTGACATAGTGAAGAGATTACTTTGCACATTTGCTCAGACAAACTGGAGAAGTTGAGTGAGGAGTCAGCCTATTGTGACTTATAAATGGGTGCATGGAGGAGGGTTGCAGGTAGATGATTGATAATTGAGGTAATCTGTCAACAATCTGTCAGTTCTGTCAAAGAAAAAAAAAGTGGGACAAAGCCCAGTATTTACAAAGCAAAGCCATGCAAATTTGGAATGGAATTGAAGGCACTTTTCAATAATTAGGGTGATTAGCAATAAATTAATCACGGAAAGCAGTTGTTTCTTTATTACTGATATCTTTAAAACAAGACTGGATTGTATTTTAAATGATTTGCTGCCACATTATCCTAGAGGAAGTACATTGCAGCAATCTGTGAGCAGGTTTCTATGGCATGTGCCCTGCAGGAAGTCAGACTAAATAATCACAATAATCCTTTATAGTCTTGGAATGGATGAATCTTTAAATCTGTTTAGTCAGGACCAGCTGTGTTGAAAAACAGCATTACTAAAATACAAAAAAAATATGCTGTGAGGTAGTGGATGTGCTGCACTGATGTGTTTTATATTCTTTCAAGCAAGAGAATTGTATGCAAAAGGCTAATGGCTTTTTAGGAGTCTTTGTCTAGTGATGCCTTTCAGAGATGAAGTGCTAATTCTTGTACCCCTTTAAACACATTCTTTGTGGTTTTTGATGACTTGTCTCCTTGGTGAGGACATGCTTTTTGGCTATTTATATAGAAACTGTGGAAAAGATTGACATTCAATACCTTTTTTTTTTTTTGGCTTTCTTACGTTTCAAGCACTGTAGGGAACAGCAGATATTTTGGATATCTTTGAGTGGGAGCTCCCCAGAACTGGTTCAGTTGCCTGGTGAAGGTGTCGGGGTGAGTCAGGAGCTGGTTCCTTTGCTTTCGGGCAGGTTTAGCAGCTGTGTCCTGGAGGGCCCTGTTCTGCCAGACGTGCTGGGCAGCAAATAATGCTGCTGCCACTGCTTGGCTGTCATTTATTACCTGCAGCTTTTAACCATTCTCCCTGTCTGGTGATATTTTTCTTCCTTTCCATTTGGGTTTTGTCTGTGGAGCATCCAGTGAAAGCACCCAACTTCCACCTCAGAAGGTGACCCTGTTTAAGACAGATGGACTAAAGCTCAGGGACTGCCTGCACTTCCACACTAACAGGAATGCTTTGATACTGTTTTTTAGAATAATGAGATGCCCAGAGTCGAAAAATATGTTTTTGTTCTGGTGTTATTGGGATCTTTGTTTAAAATCTACAGTTTTAACAGCTGCCAGCCACAGGTCCCTTTACAAATATTTGCACAGTTTTTGTCACATATGTGGAACAAACATTTTGAAATTGAAGAGGTTGGAATTGATTCTTTATCCTGGGAGTTTTACCTATTTTATCTTAGCTTTTGATTTGTAATTCTGCCTCTAATCTTTGCACTATTTTAATTTTTTGTTTACCAAAAACTTGAATATTTTACAGAACGAGTGAAAGCAAATATTTAAAAACAGGCTTTATTTATAATTTACATCCTATTTGCTTCCTTCTGCCTTTCTTTTTTGTGCTTTTTGTTTAACTGCTAAATTGTAATTTGTTTTCAGTCCTGCTGTATTATGGGATGGCTATCAGCTCAGTGCCAGAGTTTAAAGCTCCTCAGCTTCACATGTTCTTTCATGGGGTGAAGTAGCTTAGCTTGCATTTCAATCAGTTATTATTTCCTCCGTATTTTTCCTGAGGCCATGTGTGGAGCTGCAGAAGAAATTACTTGTTTATATAAATCTTACTTTGATGGATGTGGCTCTTCCTAACATTATTTCTGGCTGTTCTGAAACCCAAACTGTCTTGTCACGGAGTATCTGAGTAGATCACGCAGTGCAATTCCATTTGTTCTTTGTTCTCTGGAGGCATCATCCCTAAACCATCGGGATCTCTGCACCTGAGCACGGCCACCACGGCCTGCAGTGTTCAGAAATGTCTGTATGGGGTTCCCAGATATCCCAATTCCTGCTCTCACAGGTTTTGTGTCCCCTCTGAGATCGAGGCTCCAGGCAAATGCTGCTGGTCATTGCCACAACTGATGTTCTTTGGCTCGTCCTCTTTAAAAACCTTTTGTTCTTCGTGCATAAACACCAAAATCCAGGCTCGAGCAAGGGAGGGGACAGTTATGTAGCCCCTGGAAACAGCTGCTGGTTCAAGTGTGTGTATGCCTTTATTCTGCACTTCATTTCTCCTCCTGGCATGCATCAGAGATGGTTTGCAGAAACAAGAGCTGTGGCTCCTGCATTTGTTTACCTTTATTTTTTTGTAGTAACAGGAGGCATAAAATGTGTCTGAGCCAGCACTGAGCATTACTGTTAAAACTGTTGATAAATCAACAGGAGTTTGCATATACTGAAATAGCTCAAAGAGCCATAAAGAATCATTACTTCGGTAATGAGAAAATCCTCATGTGTAAGGGAATTTTGATTTTCATATTGCCACAATTTTATGTTTCGTATCTGTTGTTTGAACAGAAATAACTGCATTATAATGCACAACAGACACAGAAAATTTTGAAATACGTAGATTTTCTCAGTTAGAAGATAATTTGGGTGATCAGCTTCCCTTCCAAAAAATCCTGAGCTTACAAGTAAGGTGTGCATAATTTCAGTGCATCTTGGTCTTAATCTTAGAAAACAGTTGTGTTGTTTTCTGAACACTGCCAAGTTATTATTTTATATATGTATTTTCTATAGACAAATTAGGGCTTCCAGGAAGCATTAAAGTTGTGCTAAACATCTGTGTGGAGTAGCAGAAAGGGATCAATCTCTATTGAAATTGCTGGGTAAATGTGCATTTCCCTCGTGAAAGATTTTCCTCTGCTGGGTAGTGGTCTCAGATTTTGCAAACCCACAGACTTTTTTCCTTAGAATTGTTCCTTTGAAGCCAAAATTGTCTCTTTTAGAGGACTGAAGATTACTGGAACCTCACTATGAGAAGCATAGTTGAAATGTCTTTACTGTTTTGAATTTGTATTAGACAGTTTAGTTGGAAAACCACTGAAATCCTGTCAGCAATTTTCTTTAGGGATTCACAGAAATGTTGCGGGACAAATGGTGGCACCATGCCCAGGATCATTAATTACAAAATGCACTAATCAAACCGGTTTGCAAATAATGGTCTGTGGTCTATATTTTGTGGGAATAATGGTGTGTGTTTTGCTTGTGGTTTTATTTCTTAGTGTTTTAAGTGCCCCTAATGCTACTTTAAAATGGCTTTTGGCAAAATCTTCCCTGACATAATGAACTCGTGTTGCACGACCTGCAGGGATCCTGACAGAGACAAAGAATTGTTAGAGGCGTTTGAGATGACTCGTTCTGACCCAGTCCTGCAGACTCTGGGACTTCTTTTGAGCTTTTTTCTCTGAAAAACTGCTGTCTTTGTCAGGTCCAAAGCAGTAATACTCCTTCTAGAGCTCTCCAGTGTGTGAAGGAGAATATTAATTTTGTACCCTGTGGGACACTGTGTGAGAGGAGCTGGGAAAAGGGTGAAAGTATCAGGTTATATCCTTGAACCCCAGTGGATGTGATGTTCCCTGTTAAGAATGTAAATAGTGTTGGAAGAGCAGATGTTTGATTTAAATGCAATGGAAATGCTTTAGGGAGAAAGTATTTTTCAGCTTGAGAATTTGGCACAGTAAGGCACTGCTAAGGGGAAACTATTTATCTGGCAGAGCTGTAATCAGTTTGAATTTCTTCAAAGATATTTATCATGCAAGTTCCAACTTAGACAGCATGACTATTATCAATTAGTATGAATGTCAATTATTTATAAATACCACTTCAATAAATATGTCATGTTTATTCAAAGTATAAACAAAAGCATTTAACTCTACTTTAAAACTGATGTGAAAGGTAATGTAATTCTCTGTCATGCAGAAAATAACCTTAAAATACTGATTTTTGTGGAGGGATATGTTGTATTTGCAAAAGAATGTAACCATTTAGTCATGGGTAGGAAGCTTTCTTCTGAATACCTTCATTTCTTTTGCATTTAAATGATGGTGAAAAGTCTTCTGAAAGTATGAAATGCAGAGGCTTCCACACTGAATACTGCTTCAGTTTCTTTTAGAGCGGAATGTTTTCATTTGTTGCTTGTCTTACAGGTAAATAGCACCAGTTAGTATCAAATGCAGTGTCTCCTCAAGTCCTCCAGGTTTGATCTTTATCAGGTGAAGGTCACACAGCTTCCCTTTTTCCAGTCCATCAGGATAGGAGGGGTGTGCTGACACTCAGTGCTTCCAGCTGGAGGCATTTTGGATGGCTGTGACAGAGATCCCAGCAGGAGGCTGGAAATGCTCCTCTTCCAGCCACATTTACCAATATTCCAAGCTTTGAGGGACCAGAACTTCTGAGAGGAGAAGAAATACATTTGCTGCATTTCAAGACCATCAGTTCTCCCTCTGGAAGATCCCACATGATTCAGCAAATGTATTTTGGAAAGGAAAGGTCCATTATGGCTGTGGTTTTAATGTAAACAAGGGGCACAAGTCTACGAGGAAAATGGAAGGTGATGATGTGAGCAGGGAACATTTGGTACCAATTCTAGTTCTGCTTGTTAAAGCTCCTTCACTGCTGGGACCTCGTATTTCCAAACAGGGCAGGGCAGGTTGGGGATGTGAAGGTCAAAGGCATCCTTAGCAGCAGTGAGCTTGAGTGGGAGAGCTCAGGGTCCTGAAGGAAGGGAGCAGGACAAAAAGCAGGAACACAACCTGAAAAAAGGTCACAGTGGGAAAAAGAAGCCTCTCTCATGTTCTTGGGCTCTTTCCTTGGTGTATTGTCTTTCAGAAGGCTAACTTACCTAGTCTTATTAGTAAATATTTCTGAAGAAATAGGATAAAGCAAAATGTATTGCCTTCATGTTGTGTCCTAACATGTCTGTGTCATGATGGAGACATTCAAAACTGGGGGGAATCATCCTTAATTAAATAGCAGAAGCCTTGCATGCATATTTCTTTTTCCTCAGAATGGAGATTTATCCTAAATTGTACATTCTTACATTTAAGAACGTGTAGAACAAGATGTTCTTACAACATAAAAACAAATAAGTACATTTAATATCCAAAGGATTTGGAACTGACTTCAATAAATGTAATATGGATTGAAAAGGGGTGTTAATGTCACTTGTTTTACAGTATTACAGAAATGAAGAATTAAACCTCTAAGTTTATCCCCTTCAATTCCATTTCTTTAAGCTTTGTTAAAAGTTTGTGATGATGTTAGGAAATGAGGTTAATGTTGCTGTTGTTCCTAAAGATTTAGGAGCTCAATTCGATGTCAGCAAAGCAATGGTAAGCTGCAGGCTGTGCCCAATCTCGTTAGGTTTTCTCCAGCTCTCAGCAGTGGCAGCCAGGATATGGATGGGCTTGAGACAGAAGGCCACTTCAGGGTATTTCTTCAACCAAATTTTTCTTCTTCTCGCAGTAATTATCCCTTAGAGCCCCTTATAATTTTTCCTGGAGAAGAGCAATCTCCCTTCTTTGCATTCTATTTTTTCTGTTACCCAAAAAAGCTAAACAACACTAATTTACCCCCAAAATACCTGTCTCATGCTGGCCAAGGTGCATTTCCTGATGGTGATGATGCCTAAGAGTGGCAACAGCATATGAATACTGATAGCAGGAAGTCAGACAACAGAATTGTCTCAGATTTGTTTTAACTTGTTTCTGTAACTGTTAAATGTTGTCATCTTGTACTTGTCCCAAGTTGCTGTATTAGACAACTCAGGCATCTGAAGCTGTAAATAAGGAGGAGATGTGAGAGTCAAGATGCACATCTTGACTGCCAGTGAGTGTAATAACTTGTACTCAGAGCTATTTGCATGTGTGGCATAACTGATGTTTAGAGTGGAGAAGTTGTTTGTACCATACTGAGTTACTATAAATAAAAACAGGCTCTGAATTGCACATTAGTGTGAGTTAAACATTTAAGGTCTGTGAGGTGATACAAACAAGTAGGAGAAAACTTCTCTTCTTGAAGAGAAATAGATGGAGACTAAGCCTTTGTAAAAACATTTTTCTTCATAATATTCTGTGGAGAGCTCTGAACTGAGACGGGTTGATTTGTTAAATAGAGAGCATGGTGACAACAGATTTAAATATTACCGTCCTTCATAGGAGTTCTGAGGAAAGAGAACAGCTTTTTTTGAGGCAAAAGAGCTTTGCTGGCATCGTGAGGACTTGTCCCCCTGTGTCCTGGTGTCCCCTAAGAGCTGCTGTTGCTGCAGTGCTACCTGGGTTCCCCTCTGTGTGGGGTTTAAAGCTGTGAGAGGCTGTAGGGTATTTGTTTGGTTTGCAACAGATAGAAGATATCACCAGGTTTTTGGATGTGTTGGCAGATAGCTTTGATTTAAATACACCATTTTGGTTTTGGAGCAGAACAAACAATTGTTGTTTTCTGTTTATCGTAAAGAATTTGAATGCATTTAATTTTTTAAAAAAATGTGCAATCCAATCCGATGGAGTTCTGAAATTATTTTGGAGGCAATCCAGTTGTTGCTTTGCTGCACAAGGTTTCTGGTAAAGCATATTAAATGCTCCTCAGGAGATGGGGAGGTCAGCACAAGCACTGCACAAATGAAATTTCTAATACATTTAGGAGAAATGGAGGGAATGGGGAGGGGTGAGAAGTTTGCATATACACTGCTAGGGTGAGGTGCCTGTATCCAATCAGTTCTCTGTGATTTAGGGCTTCATAGCACAGCCTTCATTCTTCTGAGAATTTAGTTTTATTTTGTGGCTCAGGGTAAGTCAGAATTGTTGGTTTCTCCTTGGATTGTTGCCAGGAGTGCAAGGAACCTTTTTGTGAAGTTACTGATGTAAATTCAATATATCTTTCAGCTTTTGAGCTCTTTGGAAGAAGCATAAGGACATAGTATATCTAGAAAAAACTGACTGTACTACCGAAGTATGATATATGGTAATTCAGGCATGGTATTTAATCTAATATAAAGGAAAAGCTTGTAGCAACATCTCTGCTTATCTTGTACAAGCTTTGTTTTGTTGCTTTTTTCTCTGCTTTTGCTTTCTTTATTGATGTTACATCATTCTTTTTACTGCTTAAGTTCTTCCCTTGTCACGTGTCAGTATTTTAAGCTATTTTATTAATTTTCAATGGCAAAAGTCTGAAGAACTTATTTTTTCTGTCACTCTGATTTACTGGGCTTTATTACACACTGTAAATTGAAATGCCCTCTGTGAATACAGTAGAGAATCAATTTAAATAGATTTTTATTGGAGTAAATAATTTCTCTTTGAAGCTAAAAGCTATGAATATTCATAAGACAAAATAAATACAATTCATGATAATGCATCCTTATGAATAAATTGAGAACTAATAAATAGAGACTTTCAGGATAGAAGAATGAAAATAAACCTAAACTGAGATGCCTTCCTCAGTCTGCTACTTGATTGGAAAGACTGATGTTGTTTATTGGACTCGACGATCGTAGAGGTCTTTTCCAACCTTAACATTTCTATGATCCAGTGACTCTCTGAGTGTTCAGGGGTGTCCTGTCAGAGAGGGGTGAGCTCAAACTCAGCCTCTTGTGAAAACCCCAGGATGGTACCTCAACCCTTGGTAAACGGAGTTTGTAGTTTTCATTAGGAGAAGTTTTAATTTATTAACTTTATTCTTGCTTGATATTATTTTCTCTTATTTGTTGTCTGCATTTTTTAACTGTTTTTAAAGTCCATTTTAGTTCTGTAATCCAAGAGGACCAGCTGTCTAGGCACATATGGAGAACTGATGAATATGTGCAAGTATTAATTGTGTTCTCAAATTGCTTTTTCTGTGAGTGCCAGTCAGGACACCTGTGTGCTGTCCATATCTCCTACACAGATTTTTACTCTTCAATTCCTTTCCCTGTTTTTGAGACAACTTTGTGTTAACCTGTAGTCTGACCTTTATTCATCAACAGGCACTTGATGAATACTCTCTTATTTGATAGGTGGTATTTAAGGTTTGCATGGTAATAATATTACAGATTTTGAGTAAGGCTAAACTATAAATATTGCACAAATCTTTAAATTTCAACAGAGTTTTAATATAAAGTATTTTGCCTAATTAAAAAAATCCAGACAAAACTGAGAAGAAAGGCAGGATTTTTGTGTTTCTAGCTTTATTTCCTTTCATGTGCTGATGGTGCTTGCAGGCTTTAATAGCTAATGTAGATACCAAAATCCATAACAAGGAACCTGGGAAAAGCTACTCACTTGCTTTTATAAGGAAAATAATTTTTTGTGCCCTTCTCCCCCATTACAGCCTAAGGCAGTTTTATAGGAAATGTCTTAAGGGACTGCTCTTGAGAGAGGCAAAATCCTGACTTTACAGTGGTGGTAAATGAAGTCATGGTAACAAAATGACTATAAATAGCTCACCTTCTGTAATATACCAGTCTGTTATATATTTTCAGCTTATGTGGCATTTATTTAGAGAAGGATGGCAGAGGCAGCCGCAGTGCTCCGAAGCCACCACGGGGAACTGCAGGGAAGCGGGGCCTGCTCCGTGCTGGGCTGTGCCGGCGTTCGTGGCCCGGCTGGGCTGCTCGGGACCCCCGCCCTGGCCGGGTGTTGGCCCTGGGAAGGTGCTGAGGGAAGGGACCAATTCCAGCTGCTTCCACAGGGCTCAGCCGAGCTGGGGGGGCACTGGGACTGCTCCTTTTGGGCAGGGAGGTGAGGGGGAGAGGGGAGGAACAGCCCCGCAGACACTGGAGCTGGGCAGGGGGAGGAGAACAGGCAACGGAGCCGCGATCCACACCAGGGTCCACACCACAATCCGCGCCAGGGTCCACACCGCCATCCACACCTGGATCCACGCTGCGATCTGCAACGCGATCCACACCAGGATCCACACCGCCATCCACACCTGGATCCACACCAGGATCCACACCGCCATCCACACCTGGATCCACGCCGCGATCCGCAACGCGATCCACACCTGGATCCACGCCGCCATCCACACCTGGATCCACACCGCCATCCACACCAGGATNGCGATCCACACCAGGATCCACGCCTGGATCCACATCTGGATCCACGCCACCATCCACACCAGGATCCACACCGCCATCCACGCCTGGATCCACGCCGCCATCCACACCGGGATCCACGCCGCGATCCGCAACGCGATCCACACCTGGATCCACCCCGCCATCCACACCCGGATCCACCCCGCGGGCCGCAACGCGATCCACATCTGGATCCACCCTGCCATCCACACCAGGATCCACACTGGGATCCACACCGGGATCCACACCTGGATCCACGCCACGATCCGCAATNTGGATCCACACCTGGATCCACGCCGCCATCCACACCAGGATCCACACCAGGATCCACGCCGTCATCCACACCAGGATCCACACCTGGATCTACGCGGGCAGAACCCACTGTGGCACAGGGGAGAAGTGTGAGGAGGAGGAAGGAGCTGCCATGGAGCGACCCCTCGGTTCTCCTGCCACTGCGGGGAGATTCTGTGAAGGATGGAGGAGTTGGGAGTAAAGGGAAAAAATGCTGGGCTTGGGAAGAGGGTGCTTGAGGACAAGGGTTCTTTGTGTCTTTGTATCTCACCACCCAACTCTGTTTTATTGGCAATAAATAAATTCCCCCAAGTGAGGTCTGTTTTGCTGGGATGGTGGTTGGTGAGTGAGCTCCCTGTCTTTATTCCAACCCACAAATACTGTCATTGCCCCCCCTGTCCCGGCCTGTTGGAGAGAGGGAGTGAGAGAGGGGCTGGGTGAGGAAAACTCCACACCAAACCCATCTTTTGGCTTTTGAACTCCACAGAGTTAATATGGAGCCATTAAAAGGAAAATAAAAGTACTGCCAAAATTCCACTTTTTGATGCATAGCTGCGCATCTGAAGATTATCCAAACATTGATTAGCGTGACTTGTTAGTTATAACAGATCAAAGAAACACAGCAAATGTTTTTGTGTCTGGGGATAGTAAAATGAAGCAACAAGATGTGTTAGAGGACTTGTGCTGCTTGTGAGGAGAGTCCCAATTCATTAAGACCATCCAGATTCTTTGTCCGTGACTCATTTTAATTATTACCTTAAAAGTTCTGTGGAAATACTTTTATGTTCCAGATTTGCCAAATATGTTTATAAATGCACACAGCAGATCATTCTGGATAAAGTGCTCCTTTCTTGGGAGCTGAGAGGTTAGAGGTTGTATGAAAATTTACTGTGAAACAGAATGAATGCTTACACATCAGACCGACTTTTATTTGACTATTAAAAAGATTATAGTTTCAGGTTAGTTTATGCTGCTACTCGTACTAAAATTGAAGGGTTTTAATGCTTAAAGTTATGGGATTTTTTTTCTGTAAATGTGGTGTCCGGAGTCATCTGTTTTAGAGGTTTTTTTACACAGGGGTAGGAATCCTGATTAGCTTAACTTAGTGTTGAATTTTGAAGGGATTTTTTTTAATCTTGAAAGAGAGAAGTCATTAAAATGTGAGCATCTCCTTCCTTCTCTCCCAAATGAAGCTCATTAGTCCCTGGGCTCGTGTAGTGTGAGGAGGGATGTTATAAACTGGTTTTTTTACTGCTTCAAACTCCCTTCTGCCTGCAAGCCTGGAATTAAGCCACTTTCAACTCTGTTCTAGCTTTCCTTTCTGTCTCATGAGCGTTTTCCTTCACTATCATGGATCTTGCATCTATGATTCTTCATAACAGCTTCCCTGAGATCACAGCCATGGCTCTGTTGGCTTTCCACTTTTCCTTCCTCCCTTCCTTGCCATGGACCTTGGATTTTCTGGAAGGACACCCCGTGTTTAGCTCTCTCTCAATACTTGTGCATTCAGTCTAAAGCGGGTGAAACACTTGTTTCTCTAATCTCCTTTATTTATATTTAAAGTGAGTACTTCTGGTACTTCTGTAAAAAATGTCTGTTTAGACATAACCGTAGAACATTCTGTAATTTAACCAGCATGGTGTTCTGGACCTGAATGATTTGATAACCTTGAACCATCATTACAGGAGTGAGGCAGTGGCTCACTGCAGGTTTATTTGGGAAGTCTGAATATAATGGTTTGGGACCTGATTCTCATGATAATTTAATTCCCAGCTGTTTTATTATTAAAATATACCTAATTTGCTTTCTTGATACTACCAAACACAGTTGTTTTCATCTTGTGTTTTAAAAAGTGACAACCTTTTCTTGTTCACAGAAATAGCATATAAAAATGGATATTTCCCATACCTACTGTCATTGTCAGCTTATATAGGATTTACTTGTGACCACATTTAGTAATAAAACCTAAACAAAATCAAGTAATTTTATACTTATCAGCTATGCATTATTCTCTTCCTTGCATAAATATTTTCAGCCCCAGAAATTTGTCTTTCTGTTAGGTCTGGTGTCTGTTTTTATTTCTTTCAAGCAGGACCAGAACCAGTGTTGATGCAGAGTTGAAAGATGGTGCATCTTTTCATCTCAAAATTGTTTGATAGGAACAACTGATGATGCCATCTGTGCTTAACCTGCTTCAGCAAAACAGATGTGTAATCAGGTTCAGAGAAATTTTAAAAATGCTTATCAAAATGGATTGCATTGATGTCTGCTTTCCTAAGTCATGCAAATCTAGTGGTCTTAAAGGAAAACAAACTCAATTTGCTGGAAGTTTTTTTTCATCTCATCTCAGCTATTTTTGGTAAACAAGTGAAAAACGCTTGTTCTAATAATGTGTTGCAACAGAAAACACTTATGTTTCTCTTTGTGGGTGTTCCTGTATCAGATGTAGTCTTGGTAAGTGCAGGTGTCTTTATTTGGAGGGCTTTTATAACCCTCTCATGTACGAGCAGACGCGTGATCAAGGCAGTGCCGGCTGATGAAGTCTGTGTCAGTCCATCTACTCAGAGTTTTCCCAAGTGAGATTCAAACGTTTCAAGCTTTGCAAAGCAGTGGGAATGGAGCTCAGCTGTTCAAAAACCAGCATCCAGCTGCAACAGGACATCATTTTCCTTCCTGGGATCCTCCTTCGTGGCACATTGGCTGTTTTATGTGGTATTGGACACTGTGTGGACAGGAGCCCCCTTGACACACAATCCTGACCCAGCACAGAGTAGTTTGGACACACATCCTTATCTTATCTTATCTTTTGTCTTATCTTGTCTCATCTTATCTTAGGCCTTGGTTGTTGGCCTCAAGCTTTCCTTTTTGGAGAACTCACATCTAGTTATTTCCTGCAGGGGAAAAAAGTACTTCCATTTCCGTGTGGGTTTGGGGGATTTGGTTTTGGCGAAGAGGTTCTTTTGCCATAATTGAGTAATAGCAGTTCTTTCGGAAAGGATTGCATTGTGAGTTGTGTAAGTTTTTGGGGGTATTTTCTGTTTGTCTTTACTGATGGTGGTGGTATGGGGGGGTTTTATATTATCTATGGTAATTTTTCTCTTTCAAAGTAGTTTTCCTGGTGGATTTTATTATTAATTGCTTTAGTCCTTTTTAGAGTGCCAGGTATTGAATTTTCTCACACATCCCCCTCATACCTGGCTTAATTTTAGTAACTGGAATATCACAAATAATTTAAAAATGCTTTTTTGTTGTGGTGACTCATTGTTGCTGACTGCTCAGAGCCATTCAGTTAGCTGCTGACAGAAAGCAAGCTTTTTCACCTCTCCATCACTTTAAATCTAGAATTTTACATTTTCTGTATGATTGGAATAAGCGATTCCTGCTGTGCCTAATGAATCCTCTTATTTGGCATTAGGTTCCATCAGAAAATGGGCCTCTTAGCAGATTGAGCCTAAACCTTAGGAATAAGAAGTTATTTAGTATGAAATGCATCAGTTAACACTACTTTTTGATGTAAATATTTTAAGGCTCATAAAAACTGGATTGATGTTCCTCTAGGGTAATTAAATGAAAATTTGGTAACTTATTAATCTATTACTCTCTTTCTCTCTCTCTTTCTCACACTTTGTCTTTCCAAACTTATTCTCTCCCCTTCTCTTTCTTTCCCCTGCTTTTTTCCCCTCCCTGCTTCTTTCTTTTTCTCTCCCTCTCCTCCCCCCTCCTCCCAAAAATGTGCCTTTACAGAAACATAAGGTAGATCTTTTCTACAAGCTGCGGCATGTGATGAATGAGCTCATTGACCTCCGCAGGCAGCTGCTCTCGGGGCACCTGACCCAGGATCAGGTGCGAGAGGTCAAGAGACACCTCACAGTGAGGCTGGACTGGGGCAATGAGTAAGTACTGGGTACTGTTCCTTCTAATTCTTCTCAAGTAACTTTTATTAGCAAAAAAAAACCCCAAAAAAACAGCACAATGTTTTCTTTCCGGTAGCATTTGTGCACAGGGAGAACTTGGGATTATTTGAAAGTCAAGTATAACTTTTTGCAGGGAGTTTATTGCCTTCTACAGTGAGTTTTGCTCTTGCTGTGAAATGAGCTGTTTACTAGTAGGCCTTTCCTAGGGCTCCCTTCACTTATAAAAGGATTAGGTCACTTTACTTACTTGGTATCAACCTAGAGAATATTAGGCCTGGCAGGATATGTTCAGAGGCACTTAAAACACATTTTTCTTCCATTGAAGAAGTATTTTAATGGTTGGTGCAAAAAGTAGAGAGTCTCACAGTTAACAGGGATGTTGGAGCTGAGGCTGTAATATTGAGACTTTTTGTATCATGACACTTCTCAGAGGTTTAGGCTCTCCTTGCTCAGCTCCATGGTGATTTTGTGGAGAGGTTCTTTTAAAGCCAAAGACAACTGCAATTCATTCACACAGAAATGATAATAAATTGCCCTTAGAAAAAACCGCCCTTGGCCAGACTTGTGTGTCCTGAGATGTGGATCAGACAGGTAAGTTGTGCATGACACACACGACACTCACTCTCAGACAAACAGCAACTGCTTTCCCACTGGGAGTGGGATTAATGAGCATGTGGGACTGAGGAGGAGTCCTGTAAGTTAACATCCAATGTTTTTCATTAAGCTGTGTCTGCTCAATTCTGTTCCTTGGTCACCTACCTCAAAACCCTCTCTGAGGGACATACCTGAACACCCTGGTGAAGGTTTAGCAGCCCTTTTGCTGCACTTCGTGTCTGTTTTGTTGAAAGCAAGCTCTGAAGGACACAGACCAACAGACTGCATCAAGGCTTTGCTCTGCAGTGCGGAATTACAGACATTTTCCATTCTTATTCCCAGCAGAGTAAATGGGAACCAAGAGGCTGTTTTTGAGCATTACGCCTGCCTGGTTTCGCTCAGAGTTTATGGATCAAATTAGCAACAGGAAGCTGCAAAAATTCTGTGAGGGAAAAAAAGATGAGGAGAGCAGAGAGCAGTGCAGCAGTGAAGAGAATAGGTTGTTCCATGAGATGCCTATAGACCCTTTTTGATGTAAAATCATTAAATAGGAATGTAATTCAAACTATAAAGGTAAATCTAATGCATGACAATTATGGAGAAGCATCAGTGAAATCAGTAAATGTGGTCAGGATTATATTCATCCACTCAGGATGCTTGTTTAGGAAAGAAGAATTCTATGTTTCTTACTACAGGTATTGAACTCCCTAGAGAAAGAGGTACATGATAGCAGAGATAAATGCAGTATTTAAATCTAAATGTCTGGGACTTTGGCAGTATTGCTGCAACATTACTCTTTTCCAAAGAATTTCTGGAAGAGTTCTGCCACTTTATTCTATCTCCCCTCTCTGAGTTTTATTGTGAAAGTTATGATCACCTGTCTTATCTGCTAAAAACACTAATGATTTTCGTAGACATATTCACATAGTGCTGCCCTTTCTCAAGTGTTATAATAGTGTTAATTGCTTGTTCTGTCATACTTGATATTTGCAAATAAAATAAATGAAAAACATTGTTATTAATGTGCATGAATGTTGTCTGAGAAGATTGAGTAGCTGCAGTTTGAGCAGGGCCGTAATTGCTCAAGGCAGTGCAATCTAACAGGAGATGTTCCTTGGCCAAGTGGCTTTCAGGAAACAGGTAATCTCACACATCCAATATGTAACATGCTTGCTTGTTTAGTGAGAGGCTGCTTTTATCCTGACCTTGATGATTAATGAATTGTATTATTTGGGAAGGAGCAATGCAGACATGAAATTCACACTACTTGTCACCACCAATTAGGGATTTTTTTTCACTGCATTAAGCTGGTACAATTTTCCCTTAAATACACCAGCAGTGGCTCAGTCTTCATTCCTTGTGTCCTGGTGGGAGCTGGTGGAAATTAAGGGACAGATACACTCCTTGGATGAATAGCTGCAGATTTCTTTTTTTGTGAAAGAAGTAATTTAGACAGTTTTCAGACATTTTATTTGCTTAGTGTTGTGTGCTTACTGTAAATATTAAGAAGGTTTTCTCTGTAGTTTGGTCTATGAAGATGTGGGAATATTATTTTACAATTATTACTGCTAACCCTCTCTATTGTTGCCAGTCATTCTTGTAACACGATACTGATTGCCCCCTCCTGTAGCAATTCCATTTTCTGTTGCTTACACATTCTTTCTCCCCTGTACAAAAAAAAAAAAAAGATCCTGGACTTATCCTTTTTTTTCATTCATTTGTGCTTTGTTCCTTGTTCCAGTTACCCCGAGGTAGCTTGGGTTTGCTCCCATGCAGGGCTGATATTGCTGCTACAGAGGTTTTTGTATTTCCCAATCAGAATTTGCTGCCTTCAGATGAGCAACTTGCTGCTTTTAGACTTTAGACACTTTTAAGCATCTCTATGTGTATTTTTGTACAGCCAAAATCTCATCTACTGTTTTCTTCTCTGCATATCTGGATGGGTTTTATACAGAATATTGCAAATACTTCTGCTTTCTAAAAGTGTTTCACTCTGATACAATTGACCATAAGATTGATCTATGGAAGTCTGAAATGCTATTCAAAGTGTCCACTGGTCTGTAAATAACAAGGAAAAAGTTGTAAAGGAGGAAACAAACGTTATAAAGCTGAAGTCTGCTATTTATTATCTCATTTAAATCATGTTATAAAGTGGAATCTTCAGTTCTTTGTCCTATTTTCTATCATGTTTCAAGTAAAACAGACACTTGATTTTGAAATTTTTGTTTAGGTTTTTGCTTCTATGTGAATGGATAAGTCTTTCGACTTTTGCTATTGCTTAGAATGGGAAACCAGAATGCAACTTTTTTGCTGATAAAAAGTTGTTTCATTGTAGAGACTTTTGCATCAAAAACAGATGAAGGAATCTGCTTGACAGAGCTTCTATTTAAAAAGTGAATCCTCTGTTTCTCCTTCAGTGCCAAAAGCTAATTGCAGCAGTATGTGCAATACCTTGTGTGCCAGAAAGGCAGATGAAGCTTTCTTCAAAGTAATTCCACTTGAAAATCAGAGTTCATCTCACCTGATCTTCAGAATCGATTCTTTCAGGTTAATGTAGCACCTGTCAGGAGATTACCAGAAAGCATCCAGGTTTCATTTCATACTCAGGGAAGACACTACCTTCCCTATAAATGTGGGATGGATACTCTGTGTTTAGAGTCAGAAACAGAGTAAGGAGGAGGAGCCACCCCTACCTTGATATTTTTGACAGATAAAAGCCATAAACAAGATGAGTTTGTAGGCTGGTATTACTTTGTAGTCAAAGGTTATTCTTTTTCCCCATAAGATGTTATTAAAATCGTTGCATTAGAAGAAATCTTCCAAATAGTTACCATAAATTCTGCACAGAAAGATCCACAGGTAGCCAAAAGGTACAAATGAGTGTTTAAAAAGAAAAACAAAGGGAAAAATAGTAGCAATAAATCTTTCACACTGTCACACAAAGAAAATGAAACACACTTTTAAGGTGATGGTTTTTCTCCTACCTCAGAATTGCAGTTGGAAAGCCAGGAGCAGGTGGTTAGTACCTACTGACTACTGACATCCATAACTGTGGAGGGGAGGAATTGTGTGATCCAGTGAAGGCAGCACAGTCTTAAATTTCAAAAAGCCCTAAATTTCAGTGCTCACACTCTTAGATTATTTTGGGGCTTGAGGTGATTTACCTTCTTGTCATATTTTCGTGACATAAAAGGAATGACTTTTTGGTAGTGTTGCAACAATTAGCTTAAATCTAGTAAAATGCATCTGGAGAT
This sequence comes from Callaeas wilsoni, assembly GCA_013398955.1. Classification (NCBI taxonomy): domain Eukaryota; kingdom Metazoa; phylum Chordata; class Aves; order Passeriformes; family Callaeidae; genus Callaeas; species Callaeas wilsoni. Next base: position 85,139 of record VWPU01009703.1, on the reverse strand, counting down.
AAGAATGAAAAGTACAGATAATACCTGTTTGGAGAATTAAAGGCAGTTTTATTGCAGTAGCTGTCATTGCCTCAAAGGAGATCAAAATAGGAGTGACCAATTTAAACAACCATAAAGAAATGCCATTAAGAAGGTTGCAGGAAGAGCAGCTGCCATTTCTGTCTAAATGTACAGCATTTTTCCCTCTCCTGAATAGGCTTGGAATAATGATTGAGTTGAGATTAAAGGTGTAAGAAACTTTCCTGAATGTCAGTCTTTGAGGAAAAGCTGAATAATCTCTCTCTTTAGCCTGATACTGCCATGCTCAGAAGTATTTACTACAATTCCATTTTATCAGTTCCTAATTAAGATTATTTACCTTCACCTCATCATCTTTGTTTTTAGAAATATCTTCCTGTGTGGCATTGCATCAGTATCAGTACTTTATTAATTTCTTTGTAGATTGCAGCCTCTGCAGTTTTTTGTAGAACTTACTTTTCTTTAACATTAAGTTATCAGGTTGTATTAGCAGAGTCTCATTTTGACAAACATAGTTTTTTCATGTATTTAATTTTCCGTGGATTTCTGTATTGTATTTACTTCAAAGTCTGTTTTAAAGTTTGTACATCGTTTGTGTGAATCACTGCCAGGATCATTTTCTTTCCCTTCACCATCTTTATTTGAGTAAGAGAAATACAAATAATATTAAATGAGGCTTTGATATAGGGAGGGAAGGAATACAAGAAAAATTGATGGCTGCAAAATTCAAGCTGAAAAGTCTGAGGTAAAGTGGACGCTTTTGGAGCAAAGGGGATGAGATCTTGCACCCTCCAGAGATGTGATGAGCTCTCCCAGTCTGAGTTTGCATTTGAAAGACTTTTATTTTTTTAGTCAAATGATGTATTTCTGCAAGGTTCTTCTGGAAAGAATTGTCCTGACTTGTGGTTTTATGAATTCTAAATGCTGTAGTGTTTGTATTGTAAATAAATGAATGTACTAGAAATTAGGACTATTCTTCAAAGTTACCCTTAAACCCAATTTGATTTTTTCCAGAAGCCCAGTTAACCTTGACTTATGCGTTCATCCCTTTCAGTATTAAAAACCTCTGTATTTTTGTCAGTTGGCTTGATTTCATATTACTTGAGAGAATATTGTCTAGAGATTTTAGGTGGTGGATTTTTAAAATTTTTATCCCCCAAAGAAAGGAAAATCATGAAGACTTTTATGTAGAAGAGGAAGAATGTCTAAATGCCAGCTGGAGGTGTCCCAAACAGATGCAATCAAGAGGTAATTGATAGGCTTGGGGATATTTTGTAGGTATACTTGGGAAATGTTTTTGAAGGGCAGTTCAGTGTGAAGGCAGCATAAAGGAGCACAAGAATTTGCTTATGAAAGAAAGTATTGTGGAGACAGGAACTGTCAAATAAACAAACCAGCACATTATGTAATTTTTATGCATGCTCTGTTTTGGAGAAATACTGCCTGGCAGCTGGGGCTCTCCTGTTCCCCCAGTGTTTGATAATGGAGTGAAAGTGGGCCACTGACTGTCATTGCCGTCTCAAGCATTATGTTGTCAGTCCTTCACAGGCAGAAAAAAAATTGCTACAAATTGAGTGTACAAACCTGAACTTCCACCTGCACAGTAAATGGCTGCATGTTTGTGCTCCAGCCAAGACACCCTGGTTTGCTCGGAGCAAGTGTTGTGCAGGATTAACATAGTATTAGAGAATGAGAACCTTCTGGGCTGAAAATCCACGGTGTTAAGGGATTTAACTAAAAATAGGGTATTAGATAAGTTTCACAGGGATGCTGCTGCAGTTGTGTTGAACATTATTAAGCAGAAGATAATACGTTTGTCATGTTCTGAGTAATGAGTGCGGGCACTGCTTGGGCCCAGCTCTCCAGAGAGCCAGAATGATGTGAGCAGAACCTCGTCAGGCTGGGGTTGGCTTGGCCAGGTTTTCCTGGGGAGCTTTAACAGAGCTCCGGGACTGCCCTGGAACTGCAGTGCCCACACAATGGCTTTGATGATGTTAGGAGGGAATAATTTGTTCATATCTGTGTGCTGAGGAGAAATCCCTTTATCTCAATGTAATTTAGGGGTGGGAGTGTGCACACATGTGGATGACAGGGTATTTTGGAGGTTGTTTAGATACTCACATTCAGGAAAGCTTCTGTGAATGAATTTGATGAGCATTAACTTTTTTTAAAAAAAAAAACTTTTGCAGCGATCTCTGACTGATTTTACCATTTTTTGTATTATATTTTTTGACTTTCTGTGATAAGTAGGCTCAACTGGCAGCTGCAGGTAAGGATTACCTAGTGTGTCCTTATTTTAATCTATTTCATTTGGTAAATAGATACAGTCATTTTCATCTTTGCAGCTGCAGTTTTCAGATACTGGTCCTGGGCCACATATAACTTGTGCTTGATAGGTTTAATTAAAACAAAGTGTGAAACCATCCCTTTCACAATGTAGCGTTAAAATTTAGAATTTGGTATTTGACATGAAACTGCATTGAAGAAGGAAAGTTGTTCTCTTTTTCCCATTGAAAATATAATTGATTTGAGCAGAGAACTGAGAATGTGGAAATTCCAGTTTGTCAGTAGGGCGTTTCAATGACCATACGATGCTGCCAGGCCAAGTGAACAGGGCTGAGCTACGTTTTGGAGATGTGATGGTTTAGGGATATAAATAAAGAAGGAAAACCCAGTTAGGCAAAGTTTCAAAAAAAGAGTTGGGGGTTTGGAAACTTCTGGGTAACGTTTAAAAGCAGCATGGGTGAGCAAAGGTAGCTGAGCTTCCTCCCAGCTGCTGGTTCTCCCCGGCTGTTGTTTTAAGCCAATTGCTCAGAAAGAGACACTGGATTGCCTGGAGCCTTCTGTTATTGCTCCACACAATTACTCTGCAGTACCAGAGAGGTTTTTCTCAATAAAATTTTTCATTTGCCATCAGGAACAAGTCTGCGCAGAATGTTTCCCTCTCTGATTACAAAATTAAATTGGCTTTTGCTTTTCCTTTATAGGTCGTGACAGAAGGAGTGCCAAGGTAGTTCGTGAGGGCACCTCTTCTGAAGTTTTGTTTTTTTTCAATTTAAGACTAATAAGAATTTCAATATAAAATGTCTGGAAGTGAAGTATAAAAGTTACATAAGGCAAAAGCAGGAAAATGGTTAATTCATGTGTTGGGTTTGTTAAAGATTTACTCCTAATGTGTGTTTAGTGTAGCTTTTTATTGTAATGCTCAGAACTCTGTGCCTCAGGAGATGAAGATCTATGGAGCAAAACTTGGGGTTTGTCACCTTTAAGGTTGTCTTGTTCTGCAGTCTACAGTTATTATTTAATCATTAACAGTTTTCATTTATTTGTCTGGGTGAAGAATATCTTGCTTTGTCTGCTACTCATGTGAAGCTGTGACCTGAACTGCCTTCTTTACAGCTGAATTCCTTAACTAGTCATCTTTGCACTGATATTCTTTTTTTATCAGTTTATATATTTGATTTGAGCCAAAATATTAATTCTATTCAGAATAATTAAAAATATTTTGTGTGTGTTACAAATACAGGTTAAGATTATTGTTATTGCAGTTATTGTTCATTACTAAAAAAAAAATACTATGTTTACACAGTAATAAAGTTGGGAGTAAAGTTTTATGAACACCAGGAATATCAAAGCAGCTTCCCAAGGCTTCGGGGTCTGTTGGCACATTTGAACAGGACTATTAATGGAATGTTTCATTATGTAGTGAAGGAACTTACTCAAATACTGCAGCTGAAAGCAGAGTATAAACTTTGCCTGCTACATTTCCATGTACAAAATTAACTTCTTTTGGGTACTGCACCAACACATTGGCTAAAAGCTTCCCCTGCATCCATTGCCAGAGCTCCACTGATGTCGGGGAACAAAAACTAACAAGTTGTAGAGAGATTTTTTGACATTTGCATGTAATTTTCTTTAGGAGGGTTATGTGTTTAATGGTTAGCAATTGCAGTAAGACTGGAATAGCTGAGTACTTGTGTTTCTGCCCTGGAGGAGGCACATGCAGGAGGTGCTGGTGAACGTTCATGTGCCACACTGACACTGCTCCTTCCTTCTCTTCCAGACATTTGGGCCTTGACTTAGTTCCACGGAAGGACTTTGAGGTTGTGGATTCAGATCAGATCAGTGTTTCAGACCTTTATAAAATGGTAAGAAATTCCGTGGGAGATTCCTCTGAGTTTTCACTGTGGGAGGGAAAGAAGGGAAAACGTTTTTATTCTTTTCTCTTATGTGTTTTCTTGTTTAGAATGGTGTTGTAAGCTAAATATCTTCTTCATTTGCACCCTGACAGCCAGAAGAGTGTCTCTGGTAGCCTGAGCTCTCTAAGCAGTGGCATGCTTTGATACATTTTAATTTCAATTTACAAAGTAACATGGTGTTAACTCTTGGAAGGTTCTCTGAGTCCAGAAAGTCCATGAGAGCCACTGTTTGATTCTTTGAGCGGATTTGCAGATGAAGAATACCTAAGTGAAAAATCTGGGTTTAGTGGTTGCTTAGATAACAAACATCTTTGCCCTGTTACAAAGACTTTTTGAGCTCACAAAAAAAGGGGAGAGAGGTGGGAGACCAGTGCATAAATTAATTTAAGCAAAACTAATCCTTGAACATTAGGGCCATCTCTGTTGTGTGTCAGTGCTCCTTAGAAAACATGGGGTGCATTTGAATAAGAGTATTTGGATTTTCAGATAAAGTAGTATAATTCCTTCACTGGAGTGAGTTCCAAATTCTGTCATTATTAGTCACTTGTACAGTACTGTGTGCACATAATGAAGTTGAAGTCGTTTTGGAAATGTGAGTTGTGCCATTAATGAACTGTAAAGCCACTGATGCATGTTACAACTGAACTGTGTTTGGATTCTCTGTTAGTAGGACTAATACAGATAATTTTGGTTTGGATCATGATGTAACTGCAGAGGGAGAAACAGCATGTTATGTTCAGCATGTAAAATTCAGAAAAGTGAATGAAAACCCTGCCTCAGAGGCTGTTTTATCTAAAAAAAAAGCCCCAAAGAATCCAAATAAAAACCCCTCAGCTATTATTTTATACGACTTCTTCACTTAATATCTTCCAAAGAAAATAGTTGTTTTCTGCATAATGTTGTTACAGTGTCACTCACTTCTAGGAAGCTTTTAATTTCCTGTTTTAAAACAGTTTTGACTTTCAGCTATTTAAGATTAGGGGCAGAGAGGTGCTTGGCTTGGTGATGGGTTTTGGTGTGCGAGATGTGACTTTTCCTTAAACCAAAGGCGTGTTTTGTAAACAGGCTGGGTGCTGTTGCTGGTTTGGATTATTTGCACCATACAGCAGTGGATTTCATGGAAAGAAATAAGGATTGTTGCATGAGAAATATGAAAGTACACCAGTCTATAGTGCTAATTTTTAAAGTTTTTTCCTAATTTGCCATGCTCTGAGGAGAGCTTGGTGCCGGTACAGCAGAGTTTCCCTCAGTACAGCGTGAAAATAACTCGGTACCAATTCCATCAGTGAAGACTCAGAGTGTGAGATTAGTTGCCAGCAAAGGATTGGTTTATTACTCTGAGGTTTATTCTGCCCATTTTTTTACTCTGAACACTTGGAGTACTGCACATAGGCAATATGTGTTGCCAGAGCAGTCTGATTATGTCACCCTTGGTCCTGTGACTGTCTCTGTGCTGCTCCGTTCTGGGCAGGGCTCAGGACACCACCATTATTCACTTCACACTTCACTGCTGCCAGAGTCTGGAGATGCAAGAGGACAGTGCTGTCTAATCACATCTGCTTCACAGTCAGGAGGCAATTTCAGGAACCAAAGCAGCTGAAAGCTTGTTACTTTTTTTAACTCAAATTTGGTAAAAAATGAAGGAAGGGTATGTTGGTGACTTAGGTTGTTTAGGGCTATTTTTGGTGTGGTTTGGGAATTGTTTTTGTTATTTAACAAAAACCCAGGGAGAGAATCCTCCTTACTTGTGACAAAATACTTAATGCATTCTCAAATGAGCAGTGGGTTTTACATTGTAAAATAATCTTGCAGGAGCAGTTGTGAGAGCCAAATTACTTTCTTATGTTTTCAGGATTGTAAGATATTAAATGTAACATAGAAAACACTCAAGAGCAGAGTAATGGGTGAGGTAACACATCAGACTTTTCTCTCTGTGACAACAGATTCAAGCATTTTTTACTCAGTCATTAGACTTAGCACTGCACTTCTTGATAAATTTGAAGTTGTTAAATTCAAACCTCTTTTTTAGGTCTCGTGTTTCATTGCTAAGTGTATTTGTGACTGCTGGGTGATGCTGTATTCATCTCTTTGGCAGAACTGTTGTGCTCTGAGACCTTGCACATCCTGCTTCTCCACCTTACTCATTCTGAAGCAAAATGCCAGTGGCTGCAGGATGCACAGCATTTGTCAGGAATTGTTGCTTTGCTCCTGAAGGAAAGCAAATTGCCCTTTTCCTATGACAGTGTTTGTGACTTTAACCAACATGACAGAACACTTTTTAAAAATACATATTGCTTTTGAATGGTGGGAAAATATGTTCTCAGAATTCTGCCACAGAGCTCAGTGCTGGAGTTGCCGCTGGATTGAAGTTGTCATTTAGGAACACGAAGTCCTGCAGAATGTCAGGAACACTTGGATGGCACATTTTAGTGGAAGGGGTTACAAGTTACGAATGTCTGAAGTCATTTCACAAATCAGAAATGTTCAAAGCCAGTGATTAATTAGGTTTAGCTTTTCTGTAAAGTTACTGAAGTAGGTTTGTGTCTTCAGGACAAGTTCAGGAGGTGCATGACAGGCACAGCTGTTGGCTGTGTAACTGCTGCAGCTTAAGCATTTCTTCCAGCTGTGTGAGAGAAATGCCAGGAGTTCACCAAAGTTCCTAATAAAATAAAAAAATAAAGTTCCTAAATTGTGGGCTTCCAAGCAGGGGTTCAGAGATGCAGCGAGGCAGGAGTCCAGAGCGAGGAATGAATTATTTATTAAATTTACAATACCATTTATATATTCTAGTTCCATAAAGCAATTGAACAGTGCTCACACTTCTCCTAGGGTGATTGATCAAAATCTCAGACACCCACTTAGAAATGTTTTTTCCTAATATAATGTACACAAGGTCAGAAGATACCAGATATGAATGCTATTTACAAAAACCCTATCTATTGTTTACATAGCTTACACAGCAAAGGAAAAGTTCTCACAGAATGAATGCAAGAAGAGAACATTTCCCTGCTAACAGCATTTCAGCATCCACACTAAATAAACTGTTTCACATTAATGCCATCACCTCATAACTGCTTATTCTTTATTCGAATGGTAAATGTGATTGGTAAGAAGGAAAGTCAAGAAAATAAGAATTCAGTTACCCAGAACTCCACCAGATAAAGAAAGCAACTGGAACAAAATGGATAGGAAGATCCTGAAATCTTTGTTATGATTTTTTTTGGTTGTTCTTTGTTAAACAAAGCAGATAGACAGAGAACAGGTTTGTGTACGTTGGGTTCTAAAGCCCAGTAAGAAGTCAGATGAGAATATGAAGACAGAAAGAGGTTTAAGACTGACTTGGGAATGATGGGATTCACTTACCAGACCTTGTTAGGAAAGGAATGAGGAAGAACACTGAAAACTGATATTGGTAGATAAGATATCATGAGAAAGAGGTTTGATGAGAAAATGGAGGTAAGGAGAATTGATAGCTCTTTCAGTAAATGAAGAACAAAACCACAAGATGCTCACTAACAGGCCAAGTTGGATAAATTAAGAATTCATCATTTCCTCCAGGCATTAGAATGAAAGGGAAATTGAGATTACCAACAGCAAGTTTACAAGAACAGAATTATAGAGAAGTATAATAGAATAGCACAAATGGGTAAATAGAAAAGTTATAAAGGCAGTGCACAAATTCAAATATAACAAGCTAATGTGGTCAATTGTATCAAAAAACAATTTTATATAAATAACCTGGTAGTAACTGGGAAGCTAAAGGAAAGTTTTTGTACTGGGGAAAACCAATTGGCACATGATGCAAGAAAATAACGTGGCATTTAATGTCCTTCTTGCCTCACTAAACTCTGGTAAGGTGTTAATTTTATCAAAAAGTTTGCAGTTCCAGGGAATTTAGAACTGTATACATTCCAATTGGGATCTCTAGAGAAGCCATATCAGATATGTTAGTGGTAATCATTGGAAAGATGGGTAAGGTTCCAGAATACCAGCAAAGGGCAAGCCAATTTCACACCTTAAAAATAGGTGATAGAAGAGGAGCTAGTAATTGTTCTCTCCTTGTAAAAAATGCTAGAAAATAATAATTACTTACAGCAAGGACATGAGTAATAGTGAGTGTGAACTTGCCAGAATGAGCACTTTTAAAAGTTCCAATATACTTCCAGAACATAGATAAGTCTAGTGGATAGAGGAGAAGCAGCTGATGCCATATTTAGATTTCAATAAAGGTTTTAAATGTTTGTTTTAATTTAAATTCTCCAAAGGTCATTAGTTCTAGATGAAATTACTGTAAAGTAAACACAGAGCTAATTAGAAAACCCATACTCAAAAAAAAAAGGGAGAATGGTTGTCAATAATTTGATTAAATAGGAAGAGGGACAAATTAGCTGAATTTCTTGGGGTCATCCTCCATTTTGTAGTGATTCAAGTTTATTTAAGGACTAGATGCTGAAATAGGGAGTCTGCTTACTAAATATACAAAATCCACAAAGTTGGAAATGGTATTTCTGATTCTTTCACTGGAGGGAAGGATCAGAATTCCAAATAATATAGAGAAACTGAAGAAATTATATGAAAAGTGTAGTATACCAGGGAGAGTCATAACTGTAAGGTTTTAACTCCTGCAGTCAATTGTTGGCTCTGAAGTGCAGACTGGGACACTACAAGCTTAGGTGGTTTTGTAGAGGAGATTTGAGGTTATAATGGAATCACAAGCTGAATTAATTAATCTTTTCATCCTAATGATGGATAAGGAAAGAATCAATAGGCCTAGGTTACAATAGCAAGGAATCAGATTAAGCACCAGAAAACACTTTGATGAGGAAAGATATACTGAATTTCTTATCTGTTAAAGTTTGCACAACCTTTACAGACAACTGTCTCTTGGGAAAAATAAAGATAAAACTGATTTTGGGTTTTTTTAGAATGAAGATGGATAATTTCTAAACAGTCCTATTTTTATACCACCTCAGAAGGCTTTTCAGGCTGGAAGGGGCCTCGGGGAGGTCTAGGCAAACTTGCTGCTCTCAATGCGAGGTCAATACTGAAATCTGACCAGGCTGCTCAGAGCTTTGTCCAGTTAGATGTTGAAATTCTTCAAGGGAAAGGATTCTGTGTTCTAATGGGGACCAGAAAGGATTCCCTGTTCTAATGCTTGGCTGCCCTGATGGAGTTATATTTTTCCTTGTTGGAACGTTGGGATATCCCGTGTTGTAGCTGATGACCGCAGTATTTTGGCCAAGCTGCTGTGGAGAGCCTGGCTGCCTCTTCGTGATGGGAGCTTCATGGTTACAGGAAGGCTGCCACAAACCTTCATGGTTACAGGAAGGTCACCTACAAACCTGCTCTTCTCCAGACTCCAAATGTGCTTTCCCTCCATCCTCCTCAAGCACCTTGTGCTGCTTTGCTGGCCTTTGCTGAATGAAGTATTTCAGCTGTGGTTTACTCAGTGCTGGGGAAAAAGGAATAAATGTTATTCTCTGTCTACTGGCTCCATTCCTGATAATAGAAACAGTAAATTATTAGTGTCCCTGCTGCCAGAGTGCTCCCCTGACTTATGTTTGGCTTGCTTTAGTAGGACCCTGCCAGTCTGCTGCCCCTAGTTTAGGATCATCTGGGAATTTGAGGCTGCATAGGTCTCAGGACAGACCCCTGAAGAATCCACACCATCAGCCACTACCTTTGGAGCCTGAAAATCCTACTGTTTGTTGGGTTTTTTGACCAAATAGTTTAGTCTGCCCATGCAGGTAGAAGTTTACAGCTTGGGTACAGGAATGCTGTGGGAGACTGTGCTGAGGGCCTCGCTGCGCAGAGGAGAGACAACAGCCACTAATCTTCCCTCATCTACTGATTTGGTTATTTTACCTCAGGGGAATCACTTGATCCAGCATAATGTACCCCTAGTAAATCCATGTTGGCTATTTTCAGTCACTCTCCCATCCAAATACCCAAAAATGGCATGTACCCTCTGGGCACTTTGCCTGGCCAGAGGCAAGGGCACATAAAATTAACTCAGTCAGTGATTGTATTGTTATAACGTGGTCCTGAAGCATAAAAGCAGATGGTTAGTCCAATCTAATCTTTTGATTGTGGAAAAATGTAAGACCTGTGGTTTTTACCACTTCTTGTTATAGATTTACCTCAGTGTACGCTCTCTAAGCAGCAGTGTTTGCTGAGGAATCTCTTCAGACCACCTCTCATATTTGTGTTACTTGAGTGTCTCTCCCACTTTCTCACTTGGATTTAGAGATTAATTTAATCAGAAGAAGTCAGGACACATTGAGTCTGTTAAATAACTGGTCTTTTCTATGCCAGCTGATTCTGAGTGGTTGCAGGTGACAAAAAGATTAAATAGGCAGCTCAGCCAACTTAAAGGCTTTTAACATTCAGAAGATGATGAAATAGACATACAATGGAGCTGGAGATCATTATTTTTCTACTGAGAGTGTGAAAGAGGACATTTTTATAACTGTGAATGTAAACAGATGTTAAAATATGCGATTTAGAATCACAGAATTGTTTAGGTTGGAGGAGACCTTGAAGATCATTGAGCTCAACTATTCCCCCAGCACTGCCAAGGCCCCACCAACCCCTGTCCCCAGGTGGCACAGCTACACATCTTTTAAATCCCTCCAGGGCTGGGGGCTCCACCACTGCCCTGGGCAGCCTGTTCCAATGCTTGACAACGCTTTGGGTGACAAAATTTTCCCTTCTAGCCAATCCAGTAGTGAGGGGCCCAAAACTGAACACAGGATTTGAGATGTGGCATCACCAGTGTCAAATACAGGGGCATCCCTGGCCAGCTGGGCCCACTGCTGGGGAGGGATTCAAAGTGGCACTTCTGCCAGCTCCACTGTCTCCTTGGTTTATTCTCATTATGAAGAGTATCTCTCCTTTTGTGGTAAAAAAATCTCATTTGTGTTCTGTGCAAAAGACAGTGTCGTGGTTTGAGAAGAGTATTGCCAAATAGATTTTGTGGGCAATCTTTTACTTTCACCTCCTTTGAAGCTTCGTATTTGTCAACAGATCTGCTACTTCTGATACAGAGTGTAAATGTTTGGTCAGAGTATGATGTTGGGTTTGTAATAGAAGGAGAGAGGTGAGGTGAATGAAGAGTGTATTTAATAACGTGCGGTAGTGTCAATGTTAATATTTCAGTTTAAAATGCTAATATTAAGCTGATGTGCAGGGAAAGGCATGGCAGAATCATTAATGATGTTTTTTTAAAGCTCCCTGAAACCTTTTCAATTTAGATTAGTATTTAAATCTCCCTTTGGAGATTAAATGGCTTCAGTGAGTCTTGCAGTCCATTTTCTGATTATAACATCTCCTTCTAGCATAAAAGGCTTTAAATACAGCATCATCCTCTGAGTTTCCAGACATGTAGCTCTTTATACTGATGCATCTTTACAGGTGTTAGGCAGCTGAAATTGTAGAACCATTAACCATTTTTCAGGATTTCATTTTCTTACTATAGGAAAAAGTTTTACCAACATCTAAAATCCATCTTTCTTTCCAATGCCTGTGTTTTTTTAGAAATGCACCTTTTCACAGACAACATACCGAGAGATGAGGATTAGTGGTGAGGTATCTTCCCATTTAGCAGGAGAAGACAGAGATTATACAGAATAATGAAATTTTCCAACAGTGTAATAGCATTTCTTTTTGAAATTCTGTCTAACTTGTGACAGCCATTTACTTCAAAAGCCAAGGTAAATACTCCCTGTAAATTCAAATAGGTAAAGAAATGGCTTAACTGAGGAAAGCCTTTAGGAAAGCAAGTGGTCTTGTGAGTGATGATACACTGTGAAAAAAAAGGCCATAAAAAGTTGGTAATCATTTAAAAAGTGATATTTTAGAATTACTGTTCTAATGCTACTTAAATACAATGTAAATATTTCTTACTTTCAAAAAGGTTTAAATTTTATTATTTTGTATCTCCACAGCATTTGTCAAGTAGACACAGTGTCCAGCAGAGCACATCACAGGTAAATACCATCCACGTTTGAATTTTTTGTTGTCTTTAAGTTCCTGGTAATGTAGGTAAAGGTATGATAGAGATTACTGGGTAAGTCCTTACCCGTAGAACACTTCCTCAGAAGATTCCCAAGTATTTAAGTCACTAAGGTCCTTCTTCAAATTCCTGAGCTTGTAACTGTTGTTCTCAAAAGATCAGTTTGTGTAGTGAGATCAAAAGCCTCACTCTGCCCGTGTGGCTGCTCTCTACCTGCTAACACCTGGCTTAGTGCCTTCTGTTTCAGGCATCCTTGCTATACCAATATAATCCAGTCCTGGTCATGGAATCTGGCTTTGATCTTTACACAGATCTGTGCTTCCATGGGTACCTGTCTTTAAAGAATGAGGATTTCCTTGGATTTAATTTAAAATCTAGAACAAAATTCCTTTTAAACCAGTACAAATCTGAATTGTAAGTCTGGAAATTTTAAGATTTTCTTAGTTAGAATGTACCTGCCTGTGCATTCAGTGGTCATGAGCGTAGAGAACTTAGGATATTCATGCACCCTCTTTATTAAGAGCAGCATGAATGAATGTAAAGGGTTGTAAAATCTGAAAGCATACATTTACTTACACTCTTTTTTCTTTAGCCACCCCAGCATTAACTGCTGTAAATAGGTCTTGATATGTTGAGTCAAAATGTAAACCTTTCTACTATTTGCCTTGATTGGTTGCTCAAGTTATCAACCCTTGTTAAGTTTTTTTATACCTGCAGGACAAACTGTCCTGTTAAGCCTGATTCTAAGTCATGGATTATTTTTGAGTGGAAAATGCCCTTAAGATTAAGTCCAAATGTTCTCCCAGCACTGCCAAGCCCACCACTAAACTGTCCCTGAGCGTGACATCTACACATCTTTCAAGTCCCTCCGAGGATGGCTACTCCACCACTTCCCTGAACAGCCTGTTCCAGTGTTTGACAGCCCTTTCCGTGAAGAATTTTTGCCTAATATCCCATCTAAACCTCCCTGGCACAACTTGAGGCCATTTTCTCTTGTCCTGTTGCTTTTCCCTTGGAGAAGAGACTGTTTCCTCCTGGCTACCACCTCCTTTCAGGGAGTTGCACAGGGCAATAAGATCTCTCCTGAGCTTCCTTTTCCCCAAGCTGAGCCATCCCTGCTCCCTCAGCTGCTCCTCATCTGATTTGTGCTCCAGATCCCTCCCCAGCTCCCTTCCCTTCTCTGGACAAGCTCCATCACCTCAGTGTCTTCCTTGGAATGAGGGGCCCAAACCCCAGGATTTGACGTGTGGCCTCAGCAGTGCCCAGTACAGGGGGACAGTCACTGCCCTCGTCCTACTGGCCACAGAAGTGACATCTACAAATGAATTACAACTGCTGAAAAGAAATAACGTAACAAATGTTATTAAAAATGCTTTGAAGTCCATCTGCTTTAAATGGAAATCATCAGGAACCACCCTAGTACCATCGTATAATTCATTTTCAGTACCAGAATCAAGTCAATATTTGAGAAATAGAGTTGACTTGGTTTGCTTGATAACATCAGATTTCCAATGCATAAACCATTTGTTTTGTATCTACTTGGTTATCACCGTTTCATCAATCTATTCAAATTAGAAGCATTAAAAATAGAGGAAGAAAACTATCTCTGAGGCAGAATATATTTGAGATTAAGCTTTTACTTGATGGCAAGAGGAGAGCAGGATCTCAGTTAAAATGGTCAAGCTGGTGACGTGTCCTTTGTTTGTGAAGAGCTGCCAATGGTTTTCCCTGGTTTGCATCAGGTGGATACGATCCGTCAGCGGCACGGGGAAGCCTGTCGGATGCCAGTGCCTCATCACTTCTTCCTCAGCCTGAAGAGCTTCACCTACAACACCATTGGAGAGGACACTGATGTCTTTTTCTCTTTGTACGACGTCCGGGAAGGCAAACAGATCAGGTAGGAACGTCTCAAATAGCTACAAAGCTTCCTAGGGAAAGAGCTGTGAACAGAGCAAATATATTGGAGATAAACGTGGTGTGTTCTTGTGGCCCAGCTGGAAGGACAGAGCTGGTAGATCAGGAGCTACTGGCCCTGCAATCCTTACGTGGGAATATCAGAAACACTGGTCTTTGCATAGGAAATTTAGTGAAGCATTAAAGGCACAGAATGGTTGAATGTTTTTGTTTTCTGACTTTGCCTCCAGGTCTTGGTGTCTCGTAGCTTCCTCTTTAGGGCTCTTGGTTAAGAAGCACAAATAATGACAGGGCCAGGCTATGGGGCTGGTTTGAGAAGGGACTGCTGTGTGCCTCTTTAACTCTCCTCCACTCCTTGCCTTCCAGGCCTGTCACAAAATAGCTTTTTCTCATCACTCTGTTGCGCTCAACATAAACTCTTCACATTCATTCCTATGTCTGTGCTCTCAGTACATTGAACTAATTGGTACCAGTGTTAGCAAACATGAGATGGGCTGGCTTTTTCTTTTACAAGCATGTGTTTTGAAAACATCAGAGTATGTAGAAGAGCATTGCAGCATTTATTTTGTGTCTTGGAAGTTCAGTGAGTGCAGCTTGGTCTGATCTGAAGAACAGCATGTTTGTGGGGTGTTCTGAGTTTTGGTAAAGGCATGTCCTGATAGTCACTTGCTGCCATAGACAAAACTCTCCTAGTTTTCAGCAATTAGATTTAAATTTGTTTCAAAGTGAGGGAAGAGCCACAGGATATTCTTTCCTCTCTTTGGAAGAAAGCTCAGAGTAAGTGATAAGTTTTGTATCTCTTCAGAGTACATCCTACTAAAAATTGGTCTGTATTAGAAAGCTCTGATGACCTGATGACATTTCCTGCTACCCAGCTTAAGCCTCCCCGACACAGCTCCAGCCATTCGCTGCTGTCCCTGGTCACAGAGAGCAGAGATTGGTACCCTCCCCTCCCCTGCCCCTCGGGAGGATGCTGAAGGCCCCAGTGGGGTCTCCCCTCAGTCTCCTCCAGGCTGAACAATCCAAGGGCCCTCGGCCATTCCTCCTTTGGCTTCCCCTCCAGACCCTCCCCTTCTCTGCAGCTCTTGGGACACTCCAGTTGATGTAGTTTAGGACGTGCCTGTGATTCTTCTCTTGAGAGAATTACCAGAAAATAGCTGTTAAGAGGGAAAGGTGAAAATGGAAAACCAGACCAAAAAAATATGCACAACTAGTTCCTACTGCAAAGCAGTAAAATATTAAATAATTTAGATGAGAAAAGCTGCCAGGAAGAGGAAGGGACAGGTGGACAAGCTGCTGCCAGCAGAAATTGCTTTGAAAGGAGAAGAATTGTCTTGGGCTGCAGTTTGTATGTAAACATTAAGTGGAGAGCCTTAAGGAAAGAGTTTTGCCAGTGATTAAAAAAAAATAGAGAAAATAATAGTGAAAATAATAGAGAAAAGGCACAAAGAGTGGTTCAGGCAAATTTAAATATATATAGTAATTCTTTTTTGTGCAAACAGTTGTTATTACTTAGCTCTTTGCATAAAGCGTCAGTGGTCTGCTGTAGTGAAAACAGGATAATTTTCACATTTTCTTACATCCCAGAGAGTGCTAGGGAAGAAATTTGTAATGAGGCCGAGCTCTGTTTTGGAGAAGAAACCAGAAAACAGACAAACACATTGCTACAAATGTAGAATGATGTTGTTATATCTACTTTAAAACATTTTCTTTCCTCTCGGGGAATAGTACATTAAGGTAAAAAACCCAAGCAAGGCTTCTGCACGCTGCACTCTAAATGAAAGGGACAAATTGACTTCTGAAATGGTTTGGAGGTTGATAAATTTCTTACCCAAGCAGCTCACACTGGAGGCTGAGTGGCTTTCAGCGTTACTGCCTTGGACATGTGCTGGATTACAAACCTCCCTGAACCTGCTGGTGCCAAGAGTTATTTCCCAGGGAGGTTAAATGAAGAATTGGTGAAAATTCCAGTGTTTTTCAAGGGCTGAAGTAACAGCATGCACCAGGCGTGGATTAGCAATCAGAAGGTTGGAGCAGCAGCTGAAATACAGTTGGAGATGGTTCCCAGTTTCTGAATACAAAAATGTTCCTGTGTTTAATGGTTGTCAGCAAAGGAGGAGCAGAGAAAGGATGACAGTGGGGAGCTATGGACAGCAGGAATAACAACACTGCCATCAGAGGAGTCACACCTAGAGGTAAACACAAGGAAAAAGTTGCTTCATTTGTAGTCTGACAGAAATATAAAAAATAATACTTGTAAGTAAATAGAACTTGAAGGCTCAGATAAAAAGGGATTAAAGTTTATTTGTCTGTTTTAAAGTATTTGGGATTTTTTTTGTCTTGCATACAAAAGCCACTAGTCTAGCAACAAAATCTTTGTGACTCATCTTTAATACCTCAGTTTGTTTGCTGTGTGGAAGTTACTGGAAAATGATGTGATAATTGATCCAGTTTGGATTATAGCCAATGATTATACCCCATTGTGAGACATACCTGGGGATGAATGATCATGGAATGATCGAGTTGAGGGTAACAACAAAAAGGCAGGAAAGAAAATATTACTGTAAAGGCAGTGAACTCAGCAAGGAAGGTGTCAATAAAGATCAAACAGAGATAGGTCAACTGATATGGAGAAAAGACATTGGAGAGTTGTCTGTTTCTTAACAATACCATTGAAGAGCACAAAAGTAAATTATTTCAGTATGAGGGAAAGATTAAATATATGGGAAGAACAGAAAGTCTGTGTCATGTTCTGTGGTGAAATGGAGTCTGCAAGGCAGTACAAAAAAGGACAGACTAATGAAATTGCATAAACAGGGCTGGGAAGAGACAGAAACTTGTGGAAAAAATACAGCTAGCAAAAAGCATCAAGGGCAAAAAAAAAAATTCTATAATGCTTTACCAGCAGAAAACTTTTTTTTACCAAATGAAGAAATAACTGAACAGATTAAAGGGGACATTAAGCCATGAGCAGATGTTTCCAAGATAGCTGCAGTATTTAATGGCTGTTTTGCCTCAATCTCCCTAAGAAGGTCAGCAGCAATCCGATGACAAATGCGAAAAGTTGTGGAACAAATAAACTACTCATTAGCACTAAGAAGCTAACAAGATGGTAAGTAAAAGTCAACATAGATTTGTCAAGCACAAATCACATCAGAGCCAACTAATTTTGTTCTGTTATATGGGAATGCACCTCCTGCCTCAACAGAAGAGAAGTATTAAACTTGATATAAGAAAAAAGGAGATACAGGCTGGATGAAACTGCTCTAAAGGAGTTAGAAACTAGTAGACAAAGGGATCCAGAGTGTTATTTGTGCTGAAAGATGCAATAAATAAGAGATATATTTAAATTTTTTTTGCATTTTTCTAGCATGATTTTGATGGGTGAAAATCAACTAAATTCAGTAAAGCAGTGAGGTTTAGATACCTATACAACAACTCTGTTTTTCTAGGAAATACATGGAATTATGCATAAATTAGAAAAATTACACATTCAGGAGTATGATAGCAGGTTTTTTCTGAAAATAAGCTTGAAAAGTCCACTAACTATCATAGAATCCCAGAATGGTTTGGGTTGGAAGTGACCTTAAAGTCCATCTCCTTCCACCCCCTGCCCTGGGCAGGACACCTTCCACTATCCCAGGGTGCTCCGAGTCCTGTCCAGCCTGGCCTTGGGCACTCCCAGGGATCCAGGGGCAGCCACAGCTTCTCTGGGCACCTGTGCCAGGGCCTCACCTCCCTCACAGGGAAGAATTTTTTCTGGTATCTTATCTAAACCCACTCTTAGGGTGCAGCCATTCCCCCTTGGCCTCTCACTCCAGCCCTTGTAAATAGTCTCTCTCCATCTTTCCTGTGGGCTTCCATCAGGTACTGGAAGGGGCAATTACGTTACCCTGAAACCTTCTCTTTTCCAGGCTGAACAATCCTCCTCCTCTCAGCCTTTCGAGCATGGGAAAGGATAAATAAATTTCCGTCTTATTTTTTTCTTTATGAAGTTTATGTTTAAACATGTTTTTCATTCTGCCTGCATCTTCAACCAGTTACCCTATTTTACACACCACTGGGATTTAAAATTTTCTTGTCATCTAGAAATATCCTTAATTATGGAGAGTGAATAGAACAAAAGAGAAACTCCGATGTGATTGGATTTGAAGATCTGGGGGACTAAGCAGTAATTATGCATGGAAAATGGTGTTGTGCATATTTCTGCTGGTAACTCCTCCACCTGCCTCCTCCTACTGACTGAGCCTTTGCCATTCCCGTTATAGCAACGACCTCCTCGTGACTGGAGGCTTTGGAAGATGTGCTGAGTGCCCGTGGTGGTGTTGATGGGAGTGACTGAGGAAGTCCATGTGGGCATTTCTCATAAGGAACGTGTCCAAACCTTTTGTTGAGAGACCAGATGTTCTCTGCAGTGTCTGTTTTAAACATCTGCCACGTCTTTGGGGTGAGACAGGATTCTAAACACTGCAACACAGGGCTAGGAGTTTGATTGGGAAACATCTATTTCAGTGTTTAAAAGCAGTAGCCAAAATGAGGAAAAACATAAGCTTGCTCTTTAAAACCCTTGCTAATAGGTGATACGGAATGATGTTTTTTTGTGGAAATGTTCTCAGTTGTGGGTGGATGATGGGGAGAATGTGAGCAGTACAGTCTGTCCCAAGTCTTGTCTTAAGGATTTAGCACCATTGACAAAGCAGTTCTTGGGAGAGAAACACGGTTTGGAAACATAATTACAGACTGAAAAAACACTCTGGGTCTACATCAGGATCGTTGGATTCAGCTGCTCGAAAGTCATCTGACATAAAATCATCTGCCCCTG
The DNA here is from genome assembly GCA_013398955.1 of Callaeas wilsoni. Classification (NCBI taxonomy): domain Eukaryota; kingdom Metazoa; phylum Chordata; class Aves; order Passeriformes; family Callaeidae; genus Callaeas; species Callaeas wilsoni. The sequence continues at coordinate 66,172 of VWPU01009703.1, read as the reverse complement.
TTTTTCAAGGCTGAGTCAAAAAATGTTCAGTGGCAATGTTTGGCTGTTAGTACTGCTCTGCAGTGGGGTTTGGTGGTAACTGCAGAGGTAATGGAGATAATGATTTCCCATTTGTAACTCATCTCTGGATCTTGGGATGCTTTCCAACCAAATTATTTTCTGTGATAAAAATCAGCAGACAAATGTGTAAATAGTTCAAGATACTAAGGAGATAAAAATATTAGAGAACATCATTATCAATTTAAATGTGTCCTTGTAAGCAAGTTAACTTCTGGGGCATGAGCACACTGGGTTTGGTTTAACCAGTGTATGAGTGTTAGAAGTTTTCACAAGTTGCTACTCACTTGTACAACCTGGTCCTGTAGAAGTCACGATACTGCACTTGAGTGGCAGGGGGAGGCTGTAAAAAGAAAATGTTTGTGACAGTGTTTAGGTAGAGTAGAATGAAATGCAGCACTTGGAAAGACTGGATTTAGAAATGATGAATTTGTAGGGGATTTGATTTTCACTCTTTCTGTAGTAGGAGTTTCTGTGACACAGTATTCCCGATTCAGACGTCAGGATACAGATCTATAGCAAGCTGCTGAAGGTTACCTTGACAAATTTGACAGGAATCTCTCATCTCTGTTTGTATTTGATGATGGCCATTAGCTCCATGGTTCTCATCACCATTCAGTCGTGTTTTTTTGGTTTCTAAAGTGTCAATAGGAATGTATATCAGCTGCTAAAAAATGTTAGCAGGAACAGTGTAGCTAAAATTACATTGTGCTTACACATGCCATCTTGAATAATCTTCCTGTAGCACTTCCTAATGCAGACAATTACCAGTGTCAGGAGCTTCCATTTCAAACACTGAGCCAACTCGTGAAATGCAATGGCAGATTTCCCACAAGTCCTGTCCGAGAGGGAGTTTGAGTTGTGCAGGATCAGCATCCTTAATGTGGGAACACCTGTACAGAGCAGCCCTACCTGCCCCAAACCAGGCCTGTAGAGCTTGTACGTGTTCTAGACACCAGACTCTGCCTGGGCAGAGGGAGGTTTGGCAGCTGAGAGTGGAGAGAGGGGGGCAGGTGAAACAAAAGAGAGTAAGACTGGCATTAATAAGGCCAGAAAAAGGAAAGAAGGGTCGTTGGGTGGATAAATGTGGTTGAAGTTGAAAAGCTAAAAGAGAAATTGTTAATTAATGTGGAAGGATCCACAGTAAAAACCTGTGTCAAACCAGTCGGACTTCATTCTCTTCCAGGATATGGGACTGACCTGAAGATCCTTTTTCAGTATTGTTTCTCTCTCAAATAGTGGCTCTGGGAGTGCTGGGACAATGTGTGGGCATTTATCCCCAGTTAATTGCTTTAAAATATTATCATGTTCCTTTATTGCCAGTTGCTATGTAAGGAAGTAGAAAATTATATTTTACTTTTATTGAGCAATATGCGCTAAATTTTCCTTTTGTTATGTTTTTAATAGCATAGCTATTTTAAAATAGAAAAGTTATCTCGTTCACTGTCAGTGTAATGATTTGTCTACTGGGAAAAAATAACTTTATATCACTCAGAATTATTTCTTTAATATTCAGAAAATTTTCCTAGGGATTAACCTCACCAACTAATGAGTTTTTTGTTCTGCTTAGTCATGGAAAAAACCCATCTTTCAATTTTTACCTGTCTTTTAGCAGTCTGATCTGTTGGGATAGCTAATCCTCCATCAGCTCCTCCTGTACTTTAGTTTGATGTGGCTTTAGCATTTCAAGGGAAGTATTTTTCTGAGTTTTGTGCAAGAGATAATTCATAGCAATGGTAACGGTAGTAACGTGAGTTTTTCATCCTGCTCAAGGTGAACATCCTCAACAGCTAAGCAAACAAAAAAGTAAGGAATATTGCTACCCACAGCAAAGGCCTTGTTCTGGTCACTGCAGCGACGATGGAAAATCTGTGTCTCTGAAGCCTGCTGCACACATACAGCTGGGACAAAGAGCCTTCTGACAGAATACAGAACTTCTGGAAAACACAAGTTTTGTTATCACTGAAGACAAAACCTGTGGAGTATTTTATAAGGTTTTTTGGAGGGTAGATTTTTTGAAAGGACACAGGAGGAGTGATGCATTTTCATTTTCTCTATTGGTTGCTTCAGCTGACTTTCATTCCCTGGATCTCTGGAATCTGCATTTGCTCAGTTTTCCTGTTTATCCCCTGTCTTGTTAATAGTGTATGCAAAAGAAACTGCTGCTGTCTGGATTTGGGTATGAAAGTTGCTGTAAGAAATGTAAGTGGTGTTATTAGAGATGTTCATTCTTTTCTATAAAATTACTATTTTTCCTAGTTCCTGTGGAATTATTAATATGTAGCTATTCCAAAGCAGGAGCTTTTACAAATATCCATCTTATTTGTATGTCTCACCACCACCACCCCCCTTCCCCCACAAGTGGGGTTTTTTTGGGTTGGAAATCAAATATGATGTACAAATAGACAGGGATATAGAGTCTTCTGCAGGATTATTTTGATTTTTTAGTTGTTAACAGGAAGAAATCAATTAGTTGCAGGCATTGGAACGTCTTCCCTTTTTCTGGTCAGGAGGAATGACGATGTGTCAGAACACAGGTGGAAGAAATTCTGCTCACTTGAGGGGCAGCAGGGAAATCTGCATTGTTAAAATGTGTAAGTGAGTTCAGAGAAAGCACTTCCAAGTAATTTTCTGTCTGTAGGAAGGCCCAGTGTAAGGAATCCTCTTATTACACTTGAGCTCTTTCTGTGGCAAAATTCCCCTTCAAAACCCAGTTCTGTGTTCCTGGCAGGAATTGTCATGTGCGAAGCTCTTGTGGAGCAAGAATTAACCGTGACAGCTGCTGTATCAGACCTCAGAACCATTAGCTTTTCCCAGGGTAGAGATGGTGATAAAATCCTTATTCCACAAAATACCTGTAATCCAAAATTAGAAGTCTTCCCTGCAAAGCTTCCCTCACCTGCCACCTGGCAGGGTCAGTCTGCCTCGCCTTCCATTAGTTACAATCACCATCACTGGGGAATCGTGCTAGATGACTCAAGTCTCTCTCTCTCTTTTTTTTTTAAATAGAAGCCTTTTCTAATTGACAGGATTTCTTTCAGGAACAAAAATATGTACCTTTCATGATGGAAATACGAGAAAAATCCTCATGATGGTGTCAAATGTTCAAGTGTGGCAGAGTCACAAGAAGCCAAGGAGAACGTAATTGGAGCTTAGCTCCCTTTCTCCTGCAAGCCTCAATAACACTTTAACATTGTGGTGGTTTTCCCTTGAATGTGGCAAGAGAAATGACAGGTAGTTATTTTCACTATTTTCTGTTTCCATGGAAACCCAGTGTTTGCAGTAACAGTCTTACTGTAAGCTCTGTAATCCTCCCCCGGGGCTTCTCGCCAATGTGGTAATTTAATAATTCATGAGCATTAAGCCTGAATTTGCTAGGAAGCAAACTGTGTTGCTTGGAGCCGTTTTCTCAGGGCCAGATTCATTTCCCTCACAGATTTGGTGTTCTTTTCTCTAAGATGTCTTTATAAAATACACTCCATAAACCAAAGCAGTGTACTGTGCCTCAGTTGTTTGTGAAAGCGGGGTTATTGCAGAGCTGCTGGGTAAGACAGCTCGGGAAGGAACTGTCCTGCCTCCCCCAACAAAAGAAAAGGGGGAAAAACCAAACACTCTGTGAGCACTCGCCTGAAAAGGAAGATTTTTAAATAGTCCTTGAGTCAGTGTTGAGACAGTGAGCAAACTGAAAGTTCAGCAGAGGTGATGCTCCTGTCTCCGGGGCTCAGCAGTGACCGCTGTTGATGATGGATTGCTCAAACACTGCTGGGATCTGGGAGATGCTGTTGGTTTACACTGGAGGTGGGAATTGAGTTCTTCACAGACACGGGACCATTCTGTACATATGCTCTGGCTTCCTGTCACACACTGACAATGAAGACTCATTCTGTGGAGCTCTGGGAGATTTTATTAGGTCAGTCTTAGAGCAGCTGTAAGGACCTAGATTTTTTCCCAAGAGATGAGCTCAGATTAGCAACTCTAAAAGATTTTTAATCACGATGAACAGAAAATAAACTTGAAAAACTTTTTCAGAGGATACTCGTACTGCTTAAATCATCTTTCAGGAGTAAAACCCATTATTTTTGACAATGTGAAATTACTAAAGTGTTGATATAGGCACATGCTTTCTTGATGAACCATGAACCATGACCATGCTCATGAAATAAAGTTCAGAAAGCCTGAAGTGAGGCTTGTTTCCTTTCTAAAAAGTTCCTACAGAGTGTTCTCAAAAGCATCAGGCTGCAGTGCTGTCCTGATGTGACTGTTTCAGTCACGGACTGTGGTAATGTTCCTGCAGTTGGCAGACTCAGGAGATTTGGACAAATTTCCAAATTCCAGTTTCGCCAATGGAATGAAAATAAGTCTGTTTTTTTCCTGTGTGAAGTTGTGCAAGCAAATATAAGAAGCCTCATGTTGTTATCATAAACTGTATTGCAGGATGCAGCACAAATGCAAAGCCAGGACGGTTTTCTCTCAGCCTCCAAATAGGATGGTGGAGAGCAGTAATTGCTTTTTGGAAAACTGGCTAATGCTGCTGCCCTGGAGCTTTAACACTTCTGCTGTGCTGGGTCAGTGGACTTCCTCTCTGACACAGGAACAGCTTCCCAAGTTCATCCATGCAAATACTAGCTTGTCCAAACCGTAAGGTTTAGAGACTGTAATTCTGTTTTCTCTCCCCTTCCCACTCCCACCAAGCCCCAGGATCTCTTTCGTGGTGTTTCTCTCTAACTTAATTCATGTTTTGAACCAAGTTCCTTTTTTTGCAGCTTTAAGAGAATGCTTTGATCCTATACCAGTAATTCCTAACATAATTCCATTTATCTGGTCAACATATCGTCCTTTTAGAGCTTGTACACACAGGTGCAGGAAAAATGCGATATTTGATGTCACTGATGAAGTAAACTGCCCAAAATGTGGTGTGCACAGCAAAACTGGGATATTTTGAAGGCAAATGTTGTCAAGATTTAGTTCCCATAGAGAGTGACCAGCTCATCCCTAGCTCTCTCCTGGATGGCCTGTGTGGAGTTTGTTCTTGAGATTTATCTGGGACAAAATATGGTGCTTTCACAGTGGCATCTTCAAATGTTTATAATACTCATATGCCAGCTCAAATGTTACTCTAGAATTATTGTCAGGCATGTTAGCATTCATTAAAGAGGAGACTAGAGATTTTTGGGGGAGGGGAGCGAGGGAGAAATTAAATAGTATCATACTTATCATTTGTTTTTTAACGAGTAGGACTGAAAGGAGGTGAACTGTCCTGGCTAGGCAAGTGGTTGTAGCTTATTCCTGCAAACTTCTGGCTTCTGTGGCAGCATTTTCAGATTTTTGCTCCTGAGTTTGTATTTGGCATGCAGGTAAGGTTTTACATGATACTAAAAAGTGTCAGAAAGAAACCTGGGGAGACACCAAGAGAAGATCAAAGTCTAAAATACAAGTTGTTATATGATGTTTTCTGCTACCACATGACCCTTTTCCCTGTGCACTTCTTCGTGTGTCATGGACCAATATGTATTTTTAAAATAACCTGTGTTCTTAGAAGGTGTTGGCCACATGCTGAATTCTGAAAACCCAATTAAATATACACCTTTTGAGAAAGGACTGCGGTGCTTTTAATAGTATTGGGGGTTTTCAGTGTTCCTCCAGTTTTCTCTGGAAATAAGCACTGAGGAAAATAAGGAAAATTAGGGAGCATTTGTACATTTGTAGCTTTTCCCTTTCAGTGGCACACTGGAATGGAGAGGCTGAAGGAGGTTTTTCTTCTGGGAGAAATAGCTGCTGGACTATTATTTAAGGCAAGGGTACAAGATGTGAGGTTTCTGCCTAAGGAGATTGAAGCCCTAATGTGCTGCTGTCCTTGCTTCAAAAAACCAATTTCCTATACTTTGTTAAAGAATTAATTTTTTTTAGTCCGTGTTCTTTATCCCCAGTCTCCAATTCCAGCAGAAAATTGATCTGCAGCCTCTCTGCAGACCTCCACAGCTGTGGCATTATGCATCTCTTAATGCTGTACCTACGTTCCCAAAGTGATGCTCAGTCAGGATTTTTGCCTTGGAACACCCCCAGTAATGAAACGTGCCCGTGAATGAATACCAGGGGCTCACCAGCCCAGCCCAAGCTCTTTGCCAGGCCTTTCCTTTCGTTGTCATCTTCACACGTTGTGCAAAGAACATCACAAACAAACCTTAACAACAAAATCTCGCCGTGGGCATAGTGCCACTCCTGCTCACCCAACAGTAAATTTTGTCCCCGTTTGCCCCCTTTTTCGTGCTGAAAATGGAACATCCCAAACCATTGATGGCTTCCTTCCTTTCTGCAGAGTTCAGTATGGTCCTGCTTTTCAGTCAGTTTGGGGAAGCCAAGAAGGGAGACACTACACTCCTTTGATTTTTCGTCCTTTTCAAGTGAATGAACAAGAAGCTGTTTGACTTTGCTTGTCAGAGCAGTGGTTCTTATATTTGAGTAGCTGCAGCAATTACTAATCATGAGGGTGATTGTAAACCCTGCCTTAGTGCTGCACAAGAGGTGGTTTCACTGTGATGTGAATTAGCACAGGAGGAGATGCTGCAATTAGAGTAATTGGAGGTTGCTTATAGCATATAGGAGCAAGAGGAATAAATAAGCTATTGTTTAAGATACTGCTTCTGGTGTGGCACGTCTCGGGTCTGAGCTCAGCAGGGTAAAATGTTAATTCTTTTCTCTGTTTTGATGCATTTTTCTCCAATTTTATGCAAAAGAACTGATTTTGGTGTATATTCAGAATAGCTGAAAACTTTTGTTGGGTTGTTGGTTTTGGTTGTGGGTGTTTTGTGGTTTTTTTGGTTTTGGATAGCAGCAGGATCAAGCAGTCAGATTTCATCTCAGTACCTTCCCATGCTTCATTTCTACCACTCATTTGGCAGTTATAACTACTGGGGTTTTTAATTAATTTCCACATGGAGTTTATTCATCTTTGATATTTTGGTCTTACTAAACTGGACTTAATGTTGCCTAGATTCTGTGCATGCTCTCATCCTTGTGCAGAAGATAAGCTTGAGGAAACGATGCATTGAAGACTCAACTTTTTCCAAGGATGTAGCTCTTAAAAGAAGAAATTAACGTACTGAATTCCCATTAACTTTCTTGACCCTGAATGTGTGTATTTTTGTCTAAAAACAGAGCTGCAATGATAGATGAAGGCAGTGGATTTCCAGGTCATTGGAAACAGGGTTATTCTTCCATATTTGCTTTGACATAGAAATAAATTTGCAGTTGTAAAATGGGAAGCAGCTGACTAACTAGTTCATAATATGGGTCACCACTGTAAAAAGATTCCAGTCCCGTTCCAGGGACCATTCCAGGGATATTGGCAGTATCAGCACCGGCGAGACCTTAATAGAATAATAACAGAATAGTAGAGTAATAGTAAACTGTTCTTGGTCACTAGTAATATCAAAGATTAGAGGAATGCTGGAGATGAGAAACAAACCCACAAGGAAAGGAGGGAGACTTGGCTTGGTGGTGGCTTGGTCTTTGGGGTGGCCTCTTGGCACTGCTGCCCTGTCCTTCTCCGGGTCCTGTCTGGATCTCCTTTGGCCAAATGCCTCTTCCTGTTCCACACTTCTCAAACGCTGCAGTTGGCTCAAAGTCCTCTCAGTTATTTATTCACACAAGCTCAAGAGGACTTGTGGGCTTCCAAGCAGGGGTTCAGAGATGCAGCGAGGCAGGAGTCCAGAGTGAGGAATGAATTATTTATTAAATTTACAATACCATTTATATATTCTAGTTCCATAAAGCAATTGAACAGTGCTTACACTTCTCCTAGGGTGATTGGTCAAAGTCTCAGACACCCACTTAGAAATGTTTTTTCCTAATATAATGTACACAAGGTCAGAAGATACCAGATATGAATGCTATTTACAAAAACCCTATCTATTGTTTACAGAGCTTACACAGCAAAGGAAAAGTTCTCATAGAATGAATGCAAGAAGAGAGAATTTCCCTGCTAACAGCATTTCAGCATCCACAAGGACTCAAGGGAGGACTGGAAATTAAAGGAAGGAATGTGAAAGTTGTTACTGCAGTGGTGCTGGAGTAAGGGAACAGGTGATCAATAGGCAGGTGAGAGAGGTGGTGGCTGCTTCATTTCTTGAAAAGCACTGGAATAGGGGGACAGGAACCTGATTTTCTCCATGGCTTTAACAAGGAAAAGATGAATTGCAAATTTTAAAAGATTTCTACTTATTAGTGGAGGAAAACCTTGCAAGAAACCATCAAGTGAGTCTCCAGAATATCTGTCTTTGGGTGCTTTACAAGCACACTAAGCAATACAGCTTTTGTTAATGAGTGAAATCCATACAGACAGCTCAGCTCAAAGACTTGGCTGTCCCTTCCCTGCCATTGTCTGAGGGACAGCCTGCACAGGATTTTGTGGCACACAGCATTGCATTCAGCTCCTGTGTGAAAATGAAATGCTCATTAGCGCTGAAATAATAAAAAAACCCCTAAAAACTCCCTGTATTGAAAGTTCAAAAATACATCTTCTTGGAAATTTAAAATATAATATGTAACACTGATCTATGTATTAGGTAGATAAAAGTAGCTATGAAGATGTAATATTGTTGTAATGTGACTGTCAGTGTAATGTTCTGAAGTCGTAATATTGTCCTGCTCTCCACGTAACACATCACAAAATTCTTACTGAAAGAGTGGATTTTACCAAGTCATTAAAGCATTTTGTAAAATGTTCTTGACTTACTGACATCTCGAAAGAATCATCAAATATGTGTTTCTTGTGGATTTCTTTGTGGCATTTTAGCAGTCTCTGAGGTTATAAGCATTGGTGGCAAATAAATTAAAATTATGGCTGAATGGGGTTGTGGGATACATGGAGATTGGAGTAACAGTGAGTGACAGGGAGAGTGAGACAGCCAGAGAGGATGCTCTGGATTGCTGAGCATCATTAACTTACGTAAATTATTGTGCAAAGGTCTATAATGAGATGTTTGCATCATGCTTGAGAATTAAGGACGATTTCAACAAAAGTAATAATTCTGAAAATATATCAGTGTTTATAATGGACAGGTCACATGAACTCACAGCATAAAGCTGTGTGGAAGGGCCAAGAGGGGATGTTCTGATAAATCACAGCTAGGATGAGCGGGGCCTTGGCTTCACCTGTGTGGAACCCCCAGATGTGTGTGCATTCATGGGGGAGGAGGTCTCAGTACCAGACTCTTAAAATCTCACAGCTTTAGAACTGTTCCTGAAATGCTCTTGAAAAATTGCACCGGAGGTGAGTTCTACAAAACGATTCCAGCACTTTTTCTTGGATTTTTTAACAGCGTTAAATTGCTTATTTGTGTGGGGGAAGATCACTATGCCTGCCCTGCAAGCAGTGAGCTTCTCTGAAGGGCTCTTGAGCGCAGCAGGGTGACAAAAGGCGGTGGCTGTGCTCTGAAACCAGGCACTTCCCAGCTGCCCGTGATCCATGTGCTTCAGCAGCAGGGATGAGTGGCCTTTGGAGCAAGCTGCCAAAGGAGCTGGTGTGGACACTGTGCTTTCATTTTCTTCAGGCCAGCAGCGGGTAATATGCTGGCAAATGTATAAATGAAGGTTGCTGGAGTTGGTGCAGTTCTACTGGATGGGATTGAAAGGATCTGTGATTTAATGGAAGATTTAATGGTGTGTTCTCACTTTATTTCTGTGAAAATCTAGGAAGAAAACTCTGATCAATTCCCAGTGGGCTGTTGTACACTAGGGAAAAAATTGCTCATCAAACTTACTTTTACACGTAAATTCTCTGTCTTAAGAAATAATATGAATGTTCGTGTCTTACCATGCATTGTGAGGATTGTTCATTTTGCAGTCTGGCTAAACGTGGCTGGTTTTATTCATCAAAGGGCTGCTTAATTTGCTTGGTAAGAGTTATATCAATTGAATCTTAATGTATTTGAATTAGTATCTTGCTTCTATAAATGCTCTATGTTGAAGGAGATTGCTTAATTGGTATTCTTGTAACTTTTAGTTTTGAGTGGATTTTAATGAACTCAGTTTTACCAAAGGCAGTGTACCCCTCAGCAAGTTTGCCTTAGCCTTTGCCTGGAGGAGTTGTAGTGTGTACAGATTCTGTGCTTATGTTCACATTATTTTAACGTTATTGCATCATGAATATGCATCAACATAATGTTTTCACATGCAGACTCCTTGCTATCAGAAATCTCTGCTATTCCATGTAATTTTGTATAGATCAATGAATACTGTTTCATATACTTTGGAATTACAATAACCACTGCATCTTTTTGTAACAAAACCCAAATCTACCTGTATTTTTCTGTTGAGGTGTGTACAGGAAAAGCTCATTGTTTTTTTAACATTGTTTGTTTTTCAGTGAGAGGTTCATGGTGAGGTTAAACAAGAACGGAGGCCCCAGGAATCCGGAGAAGATCGATCGAATGTGTGCACTTTTCACAGTACGTGTCTGTTCCCTTTCTCCTCCCCTCACATTGGGGATTGAAGGTTTCCTGAGGGGAAAGAAACTCAGTTCTTCCCCTCCAATATAATCAGTAGAACAGAAACCATTTCTAAGTTTCGTTATGGTTTTGACTAAATGTTAACATAGACAGTGAATGTACTTCTAAATTATTTTTATGGCTAAGTGAATATTCTGAAGTACTTCCTTTTAAGTGCATTTGTTCCTGCACATAGTGTGAAATTTTGAATATTTTTATTGGGTGTGCTGTGCTCTTAGATAACAGAGCATAGGAAAAGGCTGTGATGGCCTGAACATAAAACAAGGCACTTTTTTTCTGAATGAAAAGCAGACAAGTGTTATCCCTTGTCCTGTCCCTACATGCCCTTGTCAGAAATCCCTTCTGCACTGGTCTGAAGTTCTGTTAAATATTCCCTCAAAATCAAGTGTCAGACCATGATTTTATCTGCTACTTTTTCTCAGAAAGAATATGAAAATCTAGAGACACTGAAACTTAACAGCTCCTCACAGAATAACTGTAAGGAATCTCAGATCCCAAGTGTGATAAACACCTTCCTTCATGACTCACCTTTAGTTAGTGCACACGCTGGAAGCTCTGTGACAGAAGTATTTTTACCTTCAGTGAAGAAAAAAGATGGCAGAGCTTTGGTTCTGGCAGCGACACCCTCTGAGGTCAGGCAGGGCTGGACACTGAACCAGGCATGTCCCCAGCACTGTTCCCTCCCTTAAGAAGGCAGCAGAATTCCTCCTCTTAGCAAACAGAATGTATGCAGGTGTAAGGATGCTCAGTTCTGTCTCCACCTGGATCTAGGAGATGCAGTCCAAAAGTAGCACTGACCTGGATGCTGACAGCAGTAGCAGTTCTGGTTTTGGTGCCATCACTGAAGTGCTGCCAGCTGATTAAACACCAGCAGAGGTGACAGTGTCACCTCACAGGTGGTAACTCAAACCCAGAGTCTGTCCCTGCTGAGAGAAGGTGGGCAGGGGTTAAGGTTCAGCTCTGGTGTCTGAGTCAGGTGAAAGGCAGGATTAGGAGTTGCCCTAAGGAATATTCCCAAAAGGCAGCACAGATGTTGTATCAGCTTTGACCCTTTCTGGCCTCTGAGGTTCATCATTCTGGAAAAGATTGTTGGCATCCAGCTTGCCCACCCTCACCGATGCCACACGACTCGGGGTCATGGAACACGCGTCCTGTTTGTGTGCTGAACAGTGGGAAACAGTTTTGCTCTGGTGATCTGCAAATCAGCCTTCACACCCTTTAAAAAACAGTGATAAACCGCAGCCAGGGCTGTAACACAGTTCAGGAGAGACCTGCTGCATGTTCTGAGCAGGGCCACTGAAGTCCAAGAGCAGCCAGCCCTGGGACTGCAGACGTGTGCCAGTGCAGCCCTGACCAGAGATGCCTCCTGAGCTCCCTGTCCTACCACTGTGCAGAAACACCCAAGCTGCTGCAGTCTCAGCTCTCCAGGGTGCTCAGACTCTCTCACTCACCTGCTAGAATGTGCACTCTGTAACAGGAATTACAATGAATGCATACTCCACATATCAGGAATTATAATTGGAAAAATTATCTGTGCAAAAAATCTCACGCTTCTAATATGGTATTTTTCATCAATGTGTTCAAAGAACTTTCCAAAGTGTGTAGTAAAAGAGCAACAAATAATTGCTTTTTTGAATAATCATTGTATCTGCAGTGGTTCTATCTTATCATAATTTCTTAATTATGAAATGCTTCTAAGATAAGGTAATTCTGTGATTTTCAGGTCTGCTCCCAAGCTTGTGTTCATCTTGACTTTAAATCTATTTATTTATTTCCTTGCCCTCTCTCACCACACCCTGCCGTATCTTTATAAAACTCTCATCTTTCCCCAGGGCAAGCAGCCCATATCTTAGATAATTCAATCTCTGTCTTTTCCTGCTATCTCTGTTTCTTCTAAGGGTTCAGCTGTCTCCTTGTGTAAGATATCAAAATTACCAGGTTTTGGTTTTACATCTGCTGTCATATCATAGCAAAGGTGAGAAACTGCTTGCTCTGGAGAGATCAAAGCTCACTCAAGCAAACCTCAGCCTGTGCACGCCTTAGGAACATTCCTGGGCCTGAATTAAAATGTGACTACAGTGTGTAAGCTTGTTATTTTTGTTAAATACCTTGTTCTCTGTGGCCTGTGAGGTTGGCAACTGAATTAAATAACTAATTAGTGGCAGACAGGTATCCTTGATTCCAGTGGTTTGGAGGTGGTTGTGATGGTGTTTGGGTTTTTTAACACAGAAAGCAGACCTTTCTAGAAACCAGCATTGTAAAGAACAAACCATTATTGTAGAGTAACTCTCTTCCATACTCAGTACTGTGGGGAAAATTCAGAGGTGACTTTCTAAAAAGCCATTCAGTTACAATTATCATGAAATTATTTTGTGTATCACTCAGTGTCATTTAGGAAGCTCAGAAGGATGTGGGAAATACCCACCCTGTGGGTGCAGTCCTAAGAATAACCGGTAAATGTAGTTTATCCTCTCCTGATCCTAGGAGATGTGCGTGGATTCTCTGCAGAGGAATTACCTGAAAACTTCCTCGTAGGGGTTGGGGCTTTTGATTGTTTGGTCCATGTCACAATAAGAATTTCTTGCCTTGTAAAAAGCCTGCGCTGTACAAACTGAAATACAAGGCCATCTGGGCCCGCATTTTTTGTCTTTTGCCTGTGACACAGTATATTTTTTTGTGAAATTGGAAAAGCGACTAAAGTGTGAAGCCATCAATATGTTCATGCCCTGCCATTTTCTGATGTTTTGACAGCTGCCCTTTGAAAACACTAGTTCATTAAATTGTTGTTAATTAGAACTGGTAATCTGATGGTATAATAAAATTCCCCCTGTCAAAGCACAGATATTTTCAGGAATCTATTGCTCTCTAGAGCATTAAGTATTACCTCCAAGTTTTTTTGCTTTCAGAAATGTCTTGTCAGGCATTACTGAGATTAAAATTATGTCAAATCCCTCTTAGTGTGGAACCTCATGTCTCCAAGACATGCAAGATAAAGGCTACCATATGTTGCACTGGTGTGCTGGGTGATGGAGAAAGCCTAGAAAGTGTGTTCCCTTCTTGGTGCAGCAGCAGAATCGAGCCTGAGGAGGAAGTGCTGAGGATGGTTGATGCAGCTTCGTTTTTTGGCTCTGGAGAGACAGATCTGCGAGTTAGCAGCATCCCAAACAGTGGCTCTGCAGCTCCCTGCATATGCTGCCCTGGGAAATACAGAGCTGCTTTTAGAGAGCAAGGAGGTACAGCCGTGAATTTATTGCTTGCCTGCTGTAATTCAGCAACGTAACACAATTGGGAAGGGATTGAAACTTCTCCTTGGGATAAATTCCCTCTATTCCTAGTTCTGAGTCTCTGTGCCAGCTTTTACTGTGCTGTGTGGCACCGTAATCTGGAGTTGCATAGCTGTCACAATCTCACTGGTTGAGATTTGGGTTCTCAAGTCACACGGGAAAGAAATTCCCTGTGCGATTTAAGGTTCATGTTTTAGCTTTCAGCAAAATGCAGTTTTTAATTCTAAATTGCTTCAGATTAGGAATGACAGATCTTAGATGTCCACAGTTTAAACTTCCTCCCCTCTTTATATAAAAACAACATTATTTCCTTTTCCAGTGGTTATAATACCACGTAGTTGAGGAGCTTTTTAAAGAAAACCACGAGATTCTATCTGAATCAGAGATTGTTCCAGTTAATTTTTGTGTAAGTAGTACCTGACAGTGAGATGACAGCACTTAGTAGAGAAAGAGGCAGCAGCTGTTGCTGTAGAGCACGAGGAGCCTTTTTGCATCAGCCTAAAACAGGGATGAATATTCTCCCAGTACACAGGATCTGTTTAAAATCTTGTCTGGGAGGTGAGTGGCATAGGGAAAACTGGTTTTTAGGAAGAAATGTTTCTTAGACCTTTCCTGTAACTAAAAACAAGGGAAAAAAAAGCAAAGAATGTCTCAGAAGTTGATGTTTGTTTATGAAGTTATCAGTGAAAACTACAACACGCCAAGGAAATTGGAATTAAGGTGGCTTCTGACACGTGAATGCAAAATGCTGCAGTAGTGAATTACTGAAAAGTGTCCTATGTGTATTTTCTTAATTTACTACTTTATTTTTAAAGTTTTATCAGAGTCAATAACACTTATCCTTTTGCCCTTCTGTAGGTTCTCCTTTTCCTGTTGTTTGGTTTTTCTTGAAGCTCATTTTTAAAAGTCTTTTCTGTAACATGGGATTTCAGAGTTTTCAGCCACGTTTATAGTTGCAGGCACTTATGTTGGAATGTCTCTATTTTTCCCAATCTTTCAGGATCTCAGCAGCAAGGACATGAAGAGGGATTTGTACATAGTTGCCCATGTAATCCGAATAGGTACAGTATGATTTAGTGCTTGAAATATATGTAATAAACAGTGCTCCTAGAGTATTTTTAAATGTATGTTTTAATTAGCTGACTTCATAATGATTTATACTTTCAGAAAACTCAGTCATAGACTGATTGACATTCAGACCATATGGAGCTAAGTGTTAGAAAGTTACTGATGACTTTTTAACAGTGATTTTGTTTTTCTGAGTCTGAAACAGAATTTTTGATTGAACACCACGTTTGGGAGAGAGGGACGAACTAAAAAGGCTTTATGTTTAATGCTTAAAAATTTCAAATGAGGTTTTTTTACTGGTGATATAGCTAGGTTACAGGGCAGGACATCAGCATGTCTGGCCATCCACATTGAGGCTGTTAGATAAATATGTATCAAGACCTCTTTGCTGCTGTAGGAGTCTGTGGTGCAAGTACACATTTTACCTGTGTTAAGTGTAATTTATTTTAAATATTAGGCCTAAAATGTTAGCAGTGTATAGTAGGAGTAGCAGGGACAGCTTCCTCAGCTGCATTATTGTAAACAAGTGAGAAGTGCAGTGCCATTCATGGGTTTCAGGTTTTCAGGTGACTGAAGAATGGCCGGGCAGTGTTTGCAGGGAAAGGATTTTTAAGGCTGCTGCCAGCCCAGTCACTGCTCACACCCATTACCAGCCAGACACCTTTTCTGAAGTACAGCAGCTCTAAACACAGCTTTGTGTGTTGTCCTGGGAATGGCAATGTGCCTTCAGAGCCACAAATGTGTCAGAGAGGTCGAGTTCTCTTTATCTGACTTCCCCGTGCCGTCAGTGCCTGCATGTCAGAATTGCTCTGTTATCACTTGAGGTGATAAATGAAGCTTGTAGAAAGATGCTGTATTAACCTTGATACAAGTGCTGGACAAATTATTATATGTAATGTTACAAGTTCACTTAGATTATCACAGTGATTTTTCTGGCCTTGGCATTTTTTGCTCTATTTAAAAACTGCCTCAATAATAGGAAGTTAATCAGTGAGCAGCTTTGTACCTCAGAATTCTCCTTCCTGTGCTCAAGAAGGATCCATCCAATAACCATTATATAATATTACATCTATTATATGCAATTTATAATACATCCCCTTAAAGCAGTTGAATGAAATGAGAATTTGTGCAAATAGTGCACTCTAAGGAAGGAGCACAGTGAATCTCTGTGTGGGTCAGACTGGTGAGTACAGCCATATTCTTGGCTCATCCACAGATGATTTGTAGTCAGCCCAGCTGGATGCAAATATGTGTCATGGAGCTGCAAATCAAAGCTGGCCAGACATGATGCTGTTCACTACGCCCTTGACTGTTTCTGGCTCAGTGAGGTGTAGGTTCAGATGGACCTCTGGGTTTGAAAAGTTTAAGAGTGAAAAGCTGTGGTGGGTTGACCACGGGTGGACACCAGGTGCCCTCCAAGCCTCTCTGTCCCTCCCCTCCTCAGCAGGATGGGGCTGGGGGGGAAATAAGATGGAAGGAAATTCATGGGTGAAGATAAAGGCAGTCTGATAAAGCAAAGGCCATGTACAGAAGCAAAGGAAAGTAAAAGATTCATTCTCTACTTTCCATCAGCCGTCAGTGTCCAGCCACTTCCAGGAAGCCAGGCTCCAGTCTGAATAGAGCCAAACCTCACAGTGACAAATGTCCCCCTGCTCCCTGCCCTCGTGTAGCCGAGCAGATGTCACGTGTGTGGGACATCCCTTTGGCCAGCGTGGATCAGCTCTCCTGGCTGTGCCCCCCAGGCTCCTGGAGAGGGGGATGTTGCAGGGGCAGCCCTGGTGCTGTGCCAGCCCTGCTCAGCATCCCTGGGCTGTTGTCGGCACCTGCCTGGCCACCAGCACAGCCCAGCACGTGGGACTGGGGAAAAACCAGGGCAGGAGTCTCAGCCTGCAGCCTGGAGCTGAAACTCTGTGTGTGTGTTCTCAGAGGGGCCATGAGCACAGCAGGCAGGATGTGGCTGCCTGCCCAGCCCTGATGCTGGACATTTCCCTCGTTTCAGGTCGCATGTTGCTCAATGACTCCAAGAAAGGGCCCCCCCATTTACACTATCGCCGCCCCTACGGCTGTGCAGTGCTGAGCATCATGGACGTGCTCCAGTCCATCTCGGAAATCAAGGAAGAGAAGGACTTTGTGCTCAAAGTTTACACGTGAGTAACTCCTAGAAGAACGTTTTTGGCTTCTTCATTATTCCAGCAGCTCACAGAAACTAATGAATATTATCCACAGATGTTTCAGGTGTGTGAAATGCTTCAGAAGTTATTGAATATTGCCCAATCTGTGTGACTTGCAAAGCTGCTCTTTTATTAGTGTGAATTATTTAAAATCTGCTGAGCTCAAACCCAAAGAAATGTGCTGTATTTCATCTGATGAAGTGAATAATAACTCATGCCTCATCTGCTATTCCTTACCACTCATGGTAACCAACAAAAGAAGTAGAAAACAAGTGAATTCAACAGTGTGTGACCAAAATTTTCAAAACAAATCAACATTTTTTGAGCAGGAATCTGTCTTCAGTTACTTGGGATTTTGAACTTTGAACTAACAAATTCTTATTATGAAATGTGGTCTCACAGTTGTAATAAAGAGGCCACAGACGAACTGTCTGGAGACTGCAGGGAATATTTAAATCCCTTGTCAGGGAGGATAAATACTGGCAAGATCTGCTTTGCAGATGGGCTGAGACACAGCTGACACTGCTTTGTGGTCTGTGGCCACTGTTGAGAGTAATAAAATAATTTGGTGGGTTATGGAACTTTGTTATTCTTTGAGAAGTGCATTCAGCAGCAGAAAATGTGACCTTCAAAGGGAACTAAATGAAAAAAACGTCTTTTACTGTTCACTGAAGATTCTTGGATGACTCTTCATACATTAGAAAGCTCTTCAGTCCAAACAAAAGTCTCTCAGAGTCAGCTCTTTCATTCTTCCTTTGCCAAAAGTTATGAAAACTGTAGCAATAATGTCAAATTACAGGGAAGAAAATGGTCATCTTTCTTCCCTCTGTAGGTAGAATCTGGCTAATCTTGGCCTTTTGTCACATGCAGTTTCAGCTTATCTCAAACCAGTGGGTTTTGGTTATATAGTTCTGTTGGCTTTGTAGATATGGTGCTAATGTATTGCAGCTGCAACATTTTGAATATTTACAGAAATGGAACATTCTGATTATCAGATTTGTTTTGTTGTCCATTTAATGCCTCTGAAAAATAGAACAGAAAAAACTTGTTGAAACGCTGGACTTTGTCAGTGACAGGTGGAGCCACACAGCCAATTAGAGCAACCCAAAGTCCTGGGACAGTGATGAAATAAAAATCGCAGGATGCAGAGCTTCCTTTTCTTCCTGCTAATCCACAGTGTTCTGGTAACGTGAATTCCCTTCACAGCACCCAGGGTTTGCCCAAATTCCTGAGCAGATTTGCACCAGTCATTCCTCACGTGGGCAGGGAGAGCCCCTGGCTGAATTTCAGCTCTGCAATCAGATGCCTGTAGTTCTTTATCTCTATTATCACTCTCTTGGGCTGTTACAAGGCTCGTACAGGATTCTTTTATGTTGCTGCTGTTTGGAGTGTTCTGTGTAAACCTCCAGCAGGAATATTCAGGAGGGAACGTGGATATATCTGAAGGGCACCAGCTTATCCCCTTTGCAGCTTTGATAGCTGTTGGTCTTTCATGACAGAGTTTTCACAGGTTTCTCTCTTGCATGTTCTCTTTGCACATTCCTTTAGCTAACCTGCCTTTTCGTGTTTTTAGGCTACAATTGAAATGACAGGGTTTTGTCCTTTGTAAGTTTAAAATTGAATATGAGTGCTTAAACAGCCCTGAACTGATTTTCTTACCTGCTGCTCTCATTTTGATTACTGTTCAAATGCCTCAGGCCAACTCCAGAACATCATAAAGATGAAATAAGGAGAGAGGTGTATTTGTAGTTTTCAAGGAGCAGTAAAAAGCATTCCTTTTATACACTATGTGGCTAAAGCTTACAGCTGCCACAAATGAGGCAGCCAGAAAAGCCTTTTCACTGGGAGAAGCTGGAAAAAATTTGAGAGACTGAAAACCTAACAAAGGCTGAAACAAATACGTGGTCTGTCAATGGAGACTTCTGCTGAATCCACAGGAGAATGCTTATGGGAGGGGAGAAAAAAAATCAATTTACTTCACCAATCTTTCTCAGCTTGCCTTATTATTGTTAAAGATTTATGTCTGAAAAATATTTTTTTCTCACAATTGAGATTTTCCTCTTTGTTAATCCCACAGTCATGTTAAAATCTCCCTAAGAGGATATAGTACCACAGCTATAGCTATAAGCTCATTATGTAAAAGCATAAAGGTCTACTTTCATAATTCTTTTTAATATATATGTAAAATAATTTAAAAGTGAGATGGAATTTAAATTCTCAGTCCATTTTTTCTGAAATAACTTGACTTAATATTTTGTATTAATTTTTAAATTTAATGAAATTTTTTGCTTGTTGAGTGTTACTCTTTGTATCCATCTTACAATTCCCCTGAAAACTTCATGCATTTCTCTTCCATATTCGCTTTTTCTGTTTCTTTTTTTTTGTCCTGTTTTCTTTCAATCCTTTTTTTCCTCTTTCTCCAGACCTAGATCTTAAAATTCTTGCCCGTTAATGCCTGAATGCCTTTCCCTTTTGCTATTCCATTGTTGCTATTTGCCCAGCTGGACAAGAGCTCACATCCCATTGCTGTCCCCAGCTGCTGACACCGGGGGCTGCTGTGGGATGGAAAACATTCCAAATGTGCATTTGCTGCACAGTCAGCCAGCCTCAAAGGTGATGGATGCTCAGGAGAAAATTCTTATTTAATGGAAAATAGATTCTTTTATATACTCGGTATTTGGACAAGTAAAATGTGAGCACAGTAAGGCACATTCCAAGCAAGTGTTTCCAGGCCAGCCTGTCAAAGGTGGGAGAGAATCCTCCCTCCTGGCACTCAGGAAATGCAAAGTGCAGCTTCCACTGGCACTTGGTAGAAAAGTGGCTTTAAGCTGCCTTTACAGTTGATTTTGGGATAACTTTATTCCAGGTTAATTTGCAGGCATAAGTCATTGGAGCCTGAAATCTATTTTAACTTGCACTCTAGAGGTTGGTACAACAAGTGAAAAATCACCACAGGTTAGACATTTGTTTGTATCTGTGAGGAGGGAGGATGGTATGGAATTTGTGCTATAGGTTCTCTGTCTACTTTTAGGAGAATATTATATGGAGTAGGATAAATGACTTTTAATGTGTTGACGGCGTGAAGATTATTGTTATTTTTCTTGATGAGTGAGCTGAATTAGCACACACCACCACAATTATTGGCAGGGGGTTTGTACTGTCCATTAATGCCTTGGCTGTGATGTGTTTTGGTTTTGAGGGATTGTTTTGGGGAGTGCAGGTACAGTCAATTTACCACCCTGTGCAGTTCTGCAGGGTCACTCTGTGCTGATCTGCCGTGTGGGACCTGGTGTCTCCTCCCACAGGGACAGAGGACTTACAGGAGTGGGCAGTAGAGCAAGTGAAATGTTTAAGGACAGAGACACTTTTTAAATATTTCATTTGTTCCAAGTTGTCTCTGTTCCTTTTGCTGTTCTAAGAACATTTGGGGGTGTCAGTAATTGTGCCATCACAGGCTTTGGGGGTTACCCCATTTTTCCTGGCAGCACTTGGTTTTGCAATACTGAACCTGTAGGAAATTACCAGCTACTACTTGTAGATAGCCTGAATTTCTTCTGCCATGCTGTTCTTCAGTTACATAATGCAGCAAACAAAAACATCCCCACTGCCTTCACAGGAGCTGGTGTGTGTCTTACCCTGGCTGTGCTGACATGTTGTACTCTTGGGGGCAAGCAAAAGAGGGAAAAAATGGTAATATCCTTGGAGAAGTTTTACAAAGTGACTCATTTCTCAAAACTCCTAGGAGCTGAAAGCTCAGAGTATTAGCTTTTATTTTTAACCTTTAAGAGTCAATAGGACAGAAGTTTAATTAAATTGTTTAATTCAATTGCTTTTCAGGAGAAATGAGATTCACTATTGCTGCTGAGTTAAAAATTGCTGACTTCATGGGGAATCATTGAATCTTGCAGTTGTGATTTAAATAAAGCACAGTTGTATTTAAAATGCAGTTAGACTTGATCAACATACTGCTTTTCCTTTCTTTTTTAACCAATAACACTGTTTGTGGTAAAGGTGCCATTTTTTTTCCCATGAGAGAAGATTATATGGCTCATCTTTGATGTAAAAGCTTATTAAAGAGGGTCACTTCAGTCCTCTGCCTTTCTCTCCCCAGTCTAATGTCTCTCCCATCCTGTAGGGCAGTAGCCTGTGGACTCAGAACGTGGGGCTGGTTCCTTGATTCCTGCCTCAGTGGCACTGCAATTGCTGCACGCTGTGCTTTGGATCCTGAACAGAAGCTGGCACTCATTTTCTACGTGACAGAATTCAGACAGAATGTCCAGAGCTCTCCTCATTCTGTCATAATCTGAAGAGTGGAACGATGGCTTTGATGACAGAAGAGCCCGCACCAGCTCCAAAGTGTCCATTGAAAGGACATAACTATTAGGGAATATTTTATTTCCTTCCACTTTTAAAAATAAGAGTTATCCCTGCAGCAAAGTTGGCTCTCGTGTTCTAAGATGGTTCAGCAGAAAGCATTTAACTTGAATTAGTGTTCTTTTATTTTAGGTGTAACAATGAAAACGAATGGTGCCAGATCCATGAAAATATCATCCGCAAGTCCAGCACCAAATACACAGCCCCCAGCTCCAACTATGGTAAATATCTCCTTGTGCTTGTTTGTCAGAAGAACAGCTGAACATCTCCTCTAGGAAACTGCTGATTATTTGTAGCAGAGAAGCTCACTGAGATGTGAGGTTTTCCTTTCATAGCTAATGACAGATAAATAGGGAAAGTAAATCCTGTCTTATCTGTTTACCTCATGTAATGATGTCTGTAGTTGCTAATTCAGAGATATCACTGCTCTCCCATTCCAAATGAAGCAGCTGATGGGATACAGTTCAGCTTCATTACAGCCAGTTCTGCATTCATTACCAAGTGCCTGAATCATGGTGATGTCCAAATACTGAATTTGTCTTAATTTCACTTGTTTGCATATTGAGACACTGTAGTGAAATATGCAGTGCACACTCCCATACAAGAGATTAAGCACAACCATAAGCAAATAAAACATTTTGCAGGTTTGGAATTTTACTGTGTGTAAAGCCAGTCTCATTCCCTGCTGCTCCTCCTGTTACAGTTGAATTTATCCACTAGTTATCATTAAAAGATTTTCCTAAATTGTGCATAACTTTGGAAACTTGAGCAACATGTCTGAACTTCCAAATTTGCTCCAGTCCTTTTCCACTGGAACTTTTTGAATTTATTTTCATTGGTTTATTTTTAATAGCAAACAAGGACATAAAATGAACAAGTTTTCCTGTAAGTGGCAAAAATAGTCAAGACTGATTTCTAATGAACCTGTGTCTCTTGTGTGCTGTGAAACCTTCTGTACACACAGACACCCTCATACATGGTATTCAAAGGGTTTGGATTTTTTCCATGGTTTCAGAGCCTGTGTTTTCCCTGCAGTGCTCTCCTGCCTACTCAGCTGGGCAGTTGCAAGTCCATGTTTTGGCAGCTTTTGAGTACATACATGCTGACTGTCCAGCTGGCTGGTTGGCCTCCCTTTTCCTTCATTTTAAGGCTTTATGCTCAGTTTTTTCATCCCAACTCCCAGTATTCATTAAATTTATACAATCTTCATGTAATTGGGATTTCTGCTTATTTGCCAAATTTGACTGAAGCCAAAACAACAGGCTCGAAAATGATTTCAAGGGGAGGAGGCAGGAAGTGGGTGGGAGGTACACGATACTCCTGGTTTCGTTCCCCTGGTAACTTGTCTGACAAAATGGTGACTAAATATTGGTCACAAAGCCCAGATATTGAGCTTAGGAAAGAGCAGGACTTTGGATGGCTCGTGCAAAAATGTGCATCCAAGGCAGGGTTTGGTTTGGGGTGTGTTGTTCTGGGCAGTGAACAGAGAGGACAGGAAGAACTCTTGACCAAGTGACACTGAAGGAGATAAAGAATGGGGGAAATTGTTCTGTGCAGGTAATTCTCATGGATATGTGGAGCTGGTAGTGTGTGCTCAGCAGGTGAGACTGGGCTTGAATGGCTGAGCTCAATCCTGGTATTTTTTGGTATGGTAATGTTGGACTTTTTAATTTTACCAATGCGCTCTCCTATGTTGTAAATTAAAAGCAACTAGTGAAAACAGCTGGACTGAGATTAAGTGTGCAATTATTCCTAGTCCAGCTGTTCAGATGATACACTGAACAACAGAGCTGGTTGCTGAAGTCAGTTTGGCCAGTTGGCACTCCTGAAACATCTTGAGGAACTGCTGGGAATTTCATTAAAATTAACATCCCTCTATGAAGCAGTTGAAGAAATGAGTGGAACAGACACACTTTGAGATTTAAGGTTTTTTCGTGGTATTAAGCAGGATTAAAGGCACTTCAGAGATGTTGCAGAGCTTTGTGTGGTTGGTGGTTCCTCAGACAGAGGTGGCATTGCTCATACATGTGTTAACCTGCTGCATGTGAGGAATAGAAATAATGGAAGTACTTTCTGTAGCCTGGGACATGTCTGCAAAATTAAGTATGCTGAATTGTTAAGAGTTGGATTTTAATATAATTCTGTGTTTTTGAGTGATCCTTTATAACAGTTTTGTTTCCTCCATTTCAATTTTCAATTACTCCAAGGGAGAAAAGAACTCTGTGTTTATATATTGTATTAAATTAACTGTGGAGCAAAACAATAGTTTACCTGCATGCTTTGTACACACAGAATCTAATTCTTAGGTCAGAAACAATGAACCTCTTTGTTTTTTTTCCAGGACTTATAATATCTCTTCAGCTTCTCCGTGGCGACATGGAGCAGATCCGAAGGGAAAACCCCATGATCTTTAACAGAGGCGTTTCTGTCACCAGGAAGCTGGGATTTCCTGATGTTATAATGCCAGGTAAACAGAGCAGCTCCAAGCTGAAAATATTGGTCATTCTTTTCTCATGCTCTGCCACTCAAGTGCAGCTGGGATGGGCACTTTACTTGAGTGAGGTTCGTAACAGAGTTGCCTTATTTATCAGTAAATGCCAGATTTGGGGAGGCAAATGCTAAAACATTGTCAGCAACAAACATGATACTGATAGAAGGTGTTAAAATCATGGGGATAGAAGGGGATCTGGAAAGATTGCTCTGATATTCCCCACGACCCCTGCCAGTTAATATCCCTCTTGTACACTCAGCACAGAGATTTTTAAATGCGTGACATTTCTTCTTCCCAACAATCCAAATCCTGGAAAAAATTAGTTTCCGCTTTGCAACCTTGACGTTTTTGAGTTCATGTGCTCCTTTTGTAGTGGGAAGCAGAGAAAGTGCAGATCTGGTTGGATTTTCCCTCTGGCCTCACAGAGCAGCTGGTCCATGCAATGTCTTGGCTGCAGCCCTGCTGCTCCTCCTCTGCACCTCACCTCTGGAGATGCTTCTTGGCTTGGCAGCCCCAGCCTAGCCAAGAGTTCATTTAGAGAAGAACCCAGAACAGGCAGTCATGCAACCACAGAAAGCCTGGCGTTAGGCTGGCTTGACTTCTGCTGTGTGGGAAGAAACAGGTTTGCTAATTAGTAGCATTTGAACTATTACTTCATTGCTATGATAAGCAAGCCCAAGGATGACTTTACAGACATGGGAACTTTGGTGAAAGCATACTGGGGAAAATGATCAGATTTTATTGCTCAAAAAGCTGCAGTGAGACATCAGTACCAGAAGCAGTTGTAGCCTCATTATGGAAGCTCTTCAGAAACCAAAATAAAAATAGGGAGTAGGTGGGAGGCATTTCTAGAAACTAAAGTCAAAGGATTTAAAACAACATGTGTATATTTCCTAATGAGCTTGAAAATGGTGGTAACAGAGCAGCAGAGGATGTGGGCTATAAAGCAAATTATAAATTTTGGTTCTTAGTGACCTTATAGCAGTTCCAGGTGTAACCCAAAGCAATCAAATAGGGAAAAGATTCATTATTGCAGGCGGATGTACAGACTCAGCAGCTGCAAGGTGAGCTGCTGTAACTGAGATCACAGCTGGATGTGTCACATTTACACACCTGTGTAAGGGAATTGATTCTCCTGCAGGGACTGCCTGAGCCTCCATTTCCGTGGGTAGAGCTGTGCCTCACGTGCTTCAGGCCCCTGAAGCTGAAGGAACAGCTCTGAGTCCTCAGCATTCCCCTGAGTAATTTTTTTTGTTTTCTGGGCCCTGGCCCCTCTCTGTAAAGTGCGCAGTGTGTCCCCTGTATTTGCTGCTTTGGGCCAGGGCTTGAGCAAACAGGTCAGCAGTGCTCATCCAAAAAGTACTCCTGCCCTAAGCTTTTAAAATTCTCTGTTCACTGCAGCTAATCCAAATTTCCAGATTCTCTTTGTGAGAACCACAGTTCTTTTTGGAGAAAACATTGGGGTTTTAAGATGATAAGCTGTTTGGAATTGGACTCGTATGCACATGTATATATATATACTCAAAATGCTGATTGATAGAAGCAAATGTGTGAAAGGATCACCATTCTGCTATTGAATGCTTCCTGCCTCTCTAGAGGATCTGGGCACAGAATTTCTCCTTGATTCCAGGTATGCTACAAGAGGTTTTCATATATAGACTTTAGGTGCAAGGCTTTAGGCACCATAAGAACAATGCTTCTGTTTGGGAGGAAAGGCAGTTTGTACATGTCTGTAAACACCAGGTAAGAAAAGAGAAGCAGTTGAGGAAGTGTGAATGAGCTTTCACTGTAGTTATAAATGAGAACATTGCCAGAGAAGAGAGGGATAGTCATAAATGGGGCTCCAAACAAAGGCTTTCGCTATCTTGGGTATTCTCCAGAATAATGAAATCTCTGGAAAATGAGGAGATTGAAATGTAATGGAACTCCACTGATGCAGCAAACAGTGTTCATTCTAATTTCTAATCAGGGTTTTTTTGGAAATCAAAGTATGTTTGACATACTCAAGTGACAGCAGATATTTGCCTGTCGTTTGCTTTTAAAACAACAGATCCAGTTGGGGTTGGAGTTTGCCTGACATCCAGGATAGAACATTTGGGTTGTGTTACCCTGCAGGTGAATTAGCACAGCCACAGGAACAAGGAATGCCTGTCAATTGACTTGGTGCTTATGTTGCTACAGCCAGGATCAAACATTCTTCCTTAGCTTTATGAGTATTGTCTAAAGCTGGAAAACAATTCACTGGGGTCACACATGACCAAAAAAAAGAAACAAAAAACCCCCAAAAAAGACTGAAGCCTGTCATGCACATGAGCAGTTCTCAGCCGTGTCTGCTGCTTTAAGAGTCTTTGTCAAACTAGCTCTTTCTTGCTTTGCTTCAGAGCTGTTTGTCATTAAGCACAGGGTTTCCTCTCCAGAAAACAGCACAGAAAGTTCATTACTTGTATTTTGCAAGTGGATACAGATTTTTCAAGGCAGTGTGGTTTAAAAATGGTTTTTGTGAATAAATTAATAAAGGCTGTGTCACCTGGTACTGTTAAAATAAGCAGTGATCATTCTGCTGAACCAAGAAATCTATTTTTTAAAAAGTAAATAGCTCTAGCATTTCAACTTAATTTTTTTTTGTCATAGGTTTGAACGTTTTCAGTTTGTTTTTTAACAGGAAATCCTTTCACATGTGCAAATATTAACTATTAAAATTCTCTAGCTGTGTCTCATGATACAGTTTTCCTATCTCATTTTGTTTTCTAAACTGTAGCATTAGCTCCCTGCATCAAGCCCCCTTTTTCTGTCCCTCAGATAAGAGGAACATCAGTGCTAGCTGGTCATCGTTAAGAAACAAAGTGAAACTGGTCTTTATGGGCTTGTACCTCACATGGTTATGCAGAAGAAGCTTAATATTCTGCAAAACAACCCTTCCTGCTTTCTTTTGTAAAGATAGAATGTTCTTTGTTTCCTACTGTGTTGTGATCTGACAAGAGCATCATAAAGACTTCAGTTATCTTTTTTGGCAAAATCAGCAGGGATTCGGTCAAACCAGCCTCCTGAAGAAGTTGTGGTGGGGTTTTGTTCATTTGTGTTTGTTTTTTTTTTTTAATTCCTTTTCTAAATTGCTCCTGGGTTTAAGGCCATGCATCTGATCCTGCCAATTTTACCTTTCCCAGAGCTGAGAGCAGTGAGGCCTGTGCTGCTCCTTGGGGATTGCAGCTGGGCTTTGTGCAGGACTTGCTGAGCAGAAATCTGTTGCACAGGCTTGGTGTTTGTCAGTCCCCCAAGGACATCCCTCCCCTTCCCCATGTGCTGATAAGTATTCTGTCTTTTCCTTTGATCCTCTGATGAAAAGTGCATGCTTCATCTCCGACTCGTGAGTGATGTTTCTTTCTCTTTTTTCTCTCTCCTTGTCTTAATTTCCTGGCTTCTCTCCCGTTCCTTTCCCTTTATTCTCTCCCCTTTGTTTCTGATGCAGAGATGAAGATTGTTGGGTGTAAGTTTCTGCTTTTCTGTGTAATGTCTGCTTTTTGCTTGCTTTTTCTCCATTTTCATATCTTCCATGGAATGTTGGGATTGATAAGGACAGCGAATCATAACATCACAGGGAAACTCTGGTAACAGGGAGGTGGAGACTTTGTGTCTCTTCACACCACAGGGTTTCAGGCAAATTTAGTAGCTGTGACAGGTGAATCAGTGAGAAACATCTCAGCATCTGTTCAGTCAGTGAGCACAAAGTCATGGCAAAAATACATTAAGGAAAGGACATGGTAAATCCATCAGCCATTCTCAGAATATTCATGGCAAGAGTGTTAACGAGACCAAAAGTCATAATTATGTACTAATTACCCCCAAAAAGTGTCTAGAGGGAGAATAAAAAGTATTATTGTCATAAATAAACTTGTGGAAATGGAAAGTTGGAGGAGACAAAAAGCATTAAAAAACAACTTCCTACTACTGAAAGGCAACTATTGCAGGGAAATCACTGCATTGAAAAAGGGCATTGTATGAATTCTTTTCTATACATAGAAGTCAAACAATGGGTAGCAAATAACCTAATAAGTATTGCTTGTCCCTTTTCTTTGAAACAATTGTGTTCTGCTCAGTGAAAGCTGGAGAAGCACACGGAGTTAAACTTGCATAATGTTCTCTTTAGAGAAAAAAAAAACTAATTTAATTTGCCATAGAGGCAGCAGATAAAAGCTTTGTTTCCCCTTGCTGCTGTAATATTGCTCACAATTATGTTAATAGTTGCTCACTGTAACTATTTCAAGAATATAGGCCTTAAAAAAAACTTGCTGCCCAGCTGGTGAAGGGACAGAAATTTGCTGCTGAAACGGAGGGAATGTGATCCCCAGAGTGTGAGACTGTGCCAGGAACGCAGTGAGAACAGAGAGGGGCTTCACAGGGCTGTCAGAGGGGATGTCAGGGTTAAAGCCAGGGAAAATCACCCAGTGGGAGGATGAGATTGGGAACAAGTCCCCAGGGGGCAGCCAGAAAGCAGGACAGGGGTGCTGGAGACCCTTCCCACTGACCCTTGGCCAGTTTGTCCCTGTCCCTTTGGTCTGGAAGAGTGATGTGATGAGCACAGAGCCGCTTCTGTCAAGCTCAGCTGTGCTGAAATCCCTGCCCTTCTCGGGTAGCAGTGTGTTTGCACTGCAGGCAGCTGCAGCTCCAGGTGAGGGTGGAGTTTTGCTGTTTGAGATCAGGGACCCGTCACTGACCCCCTCCGAAGCAGCAGCTTCCAGGGAAGAGCTGTCCCCCGAGAGAATGTCCGGGATAACGTGAGAGTCTCGGCCAGGAAGCAGAGCAGTTCCCCTGCAGGGAGCTGGAACAAATACAGCCAGAACATGTGATAACACTGCACATGAATATCCTCTACACTTTCTACTTTGCTTCAAAGCTTCTCCTTGCTGGCCCAGGTCCTCAGGGTGAGCTGCTGTAACTTGGCTCACGTCAGTGAGGTGATGCTGATGGCTCTGGTTGTGCATTTACAGAAGGGACAGAAACGCACAGGTGTGGGTTTTCTTCAGAAGCCATTGTGGAAGATACTCTGATTATCTTTCTTGCCCATTCACTCTTCTGTGAAATGCCACTGTTTTTGAAGAGATGCCAAACCCAGGGGTGTTAAAGAGCCCAGCAGACAGTGCATCACAGTGTGGGGCCCTAAGTGAATAGGACCAGCTCAGCAATTTGATAAATATAGACCTAAACACTAACATTTAGATTTTTTTTTTCCTTTGGCTGCTTAAGTTGTAAAAGATTGAACTTTCAGCTTAAAAAATCCAATATTCTCTGCATAAATAGCTATTTTACTAAGTTAATTGTAACTAGACCTACACATGCAGACTGCTGGGAGCTGCCACTCTTCCCCAGCCTTCAGGGATATATTACATGCCCACAAAGTCACAAAACATTGACAGCTCAGAAAAAGAAGTTGTTAGAATTGAGTTGTCAGAAATTTGTGTCTCTTTCTCCTGTAGAAACTTCTGTGAATTATGTACCCTTTTTTGATACAGTATTCTCCTGCACGAAACAGGGACCATTCCTGCCCTCAGTGTCCGAAATCTTTAGGATCCCTGAATAAAAAGTGTTCGATTGAATGCAGACAGTTCCTGTAAATTGTTACTATTTTGCAGTACAAGTAACTGGTCAGACTTGAGTGGAAAACCTACACACCCTGTCAGGATAAACTCCCATTTCTTCTGCTGGAGAGCAGACAAAGAGTGGCTGTTGGGCTGCTTCAGGTTATTAAGTCTTGAAAATTATAAATAACTATTTGGAAGTCTTCCAGTACATTCCTTTATACTGCAAATGCAAAATCAATATTTGGCTCATGTAGCCTTTTCCACCACTACTTTTTGCCCCCATTACTATTAAAATAGTTTCAGGTGATACGACAAAAGATTTCCTTTCAATACAAGTGAACCTCCCCAAGCTGTAATTTATGATTTATAATTTAAACAACTGTACATTGGATATTAGGTTTCATAAATAGGTTAAAACAGACAAAACAGAACCCCAATAAAGGTGAAGGGAGTTGATAAAGGAAGCGCCCCATAACACATCAGAAAACGTCGTTTTTAAATTGTTGTGGAAAGTAATTGCTTTCAAGGCATTTGATATGGAATTAATGTCAGTAGCTACATGTATAAAAAGTGCATGGATTGTGCTAAAAAGAAGTTTACTTTTGTTTTTAATTGGAAAACAATTGTAGAGAGATGGGCTTTGAAACAAATACCATTCTGAAAACTCTCGTGAGGTTTTCAGCTCATCCTTGCCAGCCATCCAGCACAGAGACCTCAGCTTAAAATGACATCAGCAGGCTTTGCTCTATAAATACCCACGGCCCACTGGCCTCGTAGCACTTTTTATTCCTGCTCAGATGATGGGAGGCCGCAGCTCACCCAGTTCTTTGCTCTGTGCTGCTGTTTGGGAAGGCCCGAGGCCTCTGCGGTCCGAGCCGAGGTACCGGCCTGGTTCTCCCTGCCAGTGCAGGCTTTGCTGGCACAGGCACGGGGCTGTCGGTGCAGCGATTCGCGGGAGCGGTCTGATGTCTCACACCAGTCCGTTATTGACCTCTTTTTCCCTTTCCAATGGAACTCATCCGGCCAAGGCCCGTGTGCCCGGATTCGTGCCTGGGCACGGCGCTGTGGGTGCGGATTGGAGCTGCCGAGGCTGCTGCTGGCCCGGCCGCTGCCCCGCGGTGCCAGTCCGTGCCAGGCGTCCCGTGCTGGGCGTCCCGTGCCGTGCAATCCCTGCCAGGTGTCCCGTGCCTGTGCCCCGCGGTGCAATCCCTGCCCGGTGTCCTGTGCCAGGTGTCCCGTGCCGGGTGTCCCATGCCGAGTGTCCCGTGCCAGGTGTCCCGTGCCGGGTGTCCCATGCCGANAGTCCGTGCCGGGTGTCCCATGCCGAGTGTCCCGTGCCAGGTGTCCCGTGCCAGGTGTCCCGTGCCCGCTGCCCAGCAGTGCAATCCCTGCCGGCTGTCCTGTGCCCAGTGTCCCGTGCCCGCTGCCCAGCGGTGCTGTCCCTGCCGGGTGTCCCATGCCCGATGCCTTGCGGTGCAATCCCTACCAGGTGGCCCGTGCCCGTGCCCTGTGGTGCAGTCCCTGCTGGGTGTCCCGTGCCCGCTGCCCAGCAGTGCTGTCTCTGCTGGGTGTCCCAGGCCCACTGCCTTGCAGTGCAATCCCTGCCCGGTGTCCCGTGCCATGCAGTCCCTGCCGGGTGTCCCATGCCCATGCCCCGCGGTGCAATCCCTGCCCGGTGTCCTATACCGGGTGTCCCTGCCGGGTGTCTCGGGCCCACTGCCCCGTGGTGCAGTCCCTGCCCGGTGTCCCGTGCCCCTTGGTGCAATCTCTGCCTGGTGTCCCATTCCCGCTGCCTCTTGGTACAANCCCATGCCCATGCCCCGCGGTGCAGTCCCTGCTGGGTGTCCTGTGCCCCTTGGTGCAGTTCCTGCCCGGTGTCCCATGCCCGCTGCCCCTTGGTGCAATTCCTGCCCGGTGTCCTGTGCCCGGTGTCCCTGCCGGGGGTCCCGTGCCCGCTGCCCCTTGGGGCAGTCCCTGCCGGGTGTCCTGTGGCCCGTGGTGCAGTCCCTGCCCAGTGTCCCGTTCCCCCTGCCCCTTGGTGCAATCCCTGCCGGGTGTGCCATGCCCCTTGGTGCAGTCCCTACCGGGTGTCCTGTGCCCCTTGGTGCAGTTCCTGCCCGGTGTCCCATGCCCGCTGCCCCTTGGTGCAATTCCTGCCCGGTGTCCTGTGCCCGGTGTCCCTGCCGGGGGTCCCGTGCCCGCTGCCCCTTGGGGCAGTCCCTGCCGGGTGTCCTGTGGCCCGTGGTGCAGTCCCTGCCCAGTGTCCCGTTCCCCCTGCCCCTTGGTGCAATCCCTGCCGGGTGTGCCATGCCCCTTGGTGCAGTCCCTACCGGGTGTCCTGTGCCCCTTGGTGCAGTTCCTGCCCGGTGTCCCATGCCCGCTGCCCCTTGGTGCAATTCCTGCCCGGTGTCCTGTGCCCGGTGTCCCTGCCGGGGGTCCCGTGCCCGCTGCCCCTTGGGGCAGTCCCTGCCGGGTGTCCTGTGGCCCGTGGTGCAGTCCCTGCCCGGTGTCCCGTGCCCACTGTCCCCGCGTGCCCAGCTCTCCGTGGGGCTGAGCGTTCTCCCTCTGGCCCTGCCTGCTCAGAGCAGAGATTGCGCTGAACTGCTCCGTGCTCGAGCATTTGCGCTGGGCTCTGTGCAGCCCATCGGGGTATCGGAGCTCAAATACCTCAAAACCACGAGCAAATGGAGAAAAACAAAAGGCCTGTGAGGCCTCAGGTCAGCTGAGATGTTGGGAAAAGGAGATTGCTCCTTGTAGGAAGGTGATTCCCAGCAAAATAATCACCATACCGGATGGTTAAATGCTTTTTGTCTTTGTTAAATACATTTATGTCCTATTTTTACTGGATGTAGTGACCTTCTCTATTATTTAAGGTCCAAAAGACTATTTTCACAAGAGAAGATGCACTGTTATTCTTCACTGCAATACTTTTTCCCATCTTTTTCCTTAATTTTTATGCAAATCCACTGGTTTTAAGATCCCTCTTTTTCCTGTCTTTTTCCTTAATTTTTATGCAAATCCACTGGTTTTAAGATCCCTCTTTTTCCTGTCTTTTTCCTTAATTTTTATGCAAATCCACTGGTTTTAAGATCCCTCTTTTTCCTGTCTTTTTCCTTAATTTTTATGCAAATCCACTGGTTTTAAGATCCCCCTACGCCCCACCTCAAAGGCATTTTTTTTTAATTAGTGGAGTAATATCCCTCCCGTTAAGCTTAATAGAAGATAAGATGCTATATATAACCAAATGCTGCCTTTAATTTAGGCTGGAAAATTATTTGCTATCTGACATTGGACTTTGTGTAGCCAGACTGCCTTCCAGAAAAGAGGTCATAAGTAGGGAGCTCCAAAATGCTGATTATAGTGAGTACAATTAATTTCTATTAAGATTTACAGCATTCAAATTGAAGCTTTTTTCCTAATTGTGCGAACCACTAAGAAGAAGGGATGGAGTCTGTTAAGCAGGAGGATTTTCAAAACAAAAGGCCCAGCTTTAACCATATTTTGTGATGAATGTCGTATTTCCTCGATATCCCTACAATCAGGATAGAGGTAGCTCAGCTTGATTTCGAACCCCAAGATAATTTTCTCTTATTGTGGCCCGTGGATTGTTGCATTTGATGGCTGTGCTTTGATAAGCCGAACCAGATGAAATATCTAAGATGTTTCACCAGGGTTTTGCTGTCATCTTTTCCCTGTCGATGCCCCCTGGCAGCTCAGCCTCTGGCCGGGAGGTTGCCAGCGCTGAACCCGCAGCAGAGGGAGGCTCCTGGAGGAAGGAGCACATTCTGCACACAGATTCCCTTTCACAGACAGTTCCCAGCAGGAAGCACTGCCTGGCAGCCACAGGGCTGGCTTTTCCATGCTGAAGGAGTTGTACTTATCTCCAGGAATAAAATTGAAACTAAAGGCAGGACTGAAAGCTTCTATTCTTTGTCCCTACAGTAGATTAAGGAACAACTTCTGTGGGGTTTTAGACTTCAGGAAGAATTTGAAGCGCGGCTTTGAGGGGCACAAAAGGATGTCCCTCAGTGCCTGGAAGCAAATGCTGCCTTATTTCATTGTGCTTCTGATTAATACACAGATTGAACTGCATCAGCTTCTCCAGGTGGAAGAAGTCAGACGTTGAAGGAGTCTCTGCTTTGCTGGATAACCATTCCATTACTTTGTTATTTAGTGTCTTGGGGCCGATTAACAAAATACTCGCCTTGGAAGGGTTTAAATTTTTCTTTAAATTTTTTTAGTATTTTTATATATTGCCCTTTAGTATGTTTGCCTTTCTGGCAAGTAGATAAAAAGAAATGTTAAGTGTGAACCATCATAAAATGGTGACAGTAACTAAATCTTACAGAAAAATAGGTGTTACCTGCTGTCCTTTTGATGTAGGACTTAGAATTGACCACATTAGTTTTGAAAGCAGTTTCCCAAAGCAGATTCTAAAATAAAACCAAACCAAGTAAGCTACAGTCTGTGAAATTCAGGATAACAAGATGCTGAAACACAAGCATTTCTATTTCTGAATATAGTAATTTGGTCTGAAAGCTCCTGAAAATGACGTAGTGGGAAGCTGGCAAGTGTCCATACTGCCTGCTTTCATATAGCCATGCATATGGATACCAGAGGCCAGCCAGAAATCTAGCAAAAATGACATTTATAATTCCTTCTTAATCCATCTGAACTGAATTATGATCAGGTTCCCAAAAAGGCTCCTTTCATTTTGTTGTTATTATAAAAGGAAATTACGAAAATCCTTGAAGGGCTAACTGAACATAATGTTACGCTGATCATCACAAAAATACTTCTTTTTCTTAAAATATATTGGAAATAGGAAGTCTGAAGCTAAGGGTGTTTTGTCAGGCTTAGCCTGACACCTCCAGCTCAGCTAACAGGGCAAAGTATAGGAGTGAGAGGATTTTTTTTTCCCTTCCCCACTTACACAATTAAAGCCAGTATTGATTCTGAGTTCACATTATTAAAGGCATTACTAACAATGGTCTGATTTTATGCACTGATATTAAACTGTTCATCCTTATTAACAATTAACTTGCTGCTTGGAATGATTTGGGCATCAGCCATCGTCTTGCAGAACACAGAGAACGATTTGCAGAATGGAACTGGGACAGCCCCCTGTGTCCCCGGTGGAGTTTAAGGCTGTGGCCCCGCTCTGTCCCTGCAGGTGACATCCGGAATGACCTGTACCTGACCCTGGAGAAGGGGGACTTCGAAAGGGGTGGGAAAAGCGTGCAGAAGAACATCGAGGTGACCATGTACGTGCTCTACGCCGACGGAGAAATCCTGAAGGTAGGTGCTCCTTTCCCTGAGAGCCTCAGGTGCTCCCTGCAGGGACACATCTCGTGTTCCAGAGTCTCTGATGCAAGGGAAGAGCTAAAATAAAACTGGCTCTTTTTTTAAATAAATGTAAATATTTATGTAAGCTCTGTATTATGGTCAGTTATAAATTTGTAAGGATTTGGAGCACTTCCCTTATATGGGGATAGAAGACTTGGAGAAAATACTCATAAACTGAAAAGCCTGTGTGATTTCCAAATGTGATGTCAGTGGCTAAAGTAAAAAAAATTTAGAGTAACTGTAATCAGAACTGAGGAGTATATGGCATATCTAAAATTAAATAATGTGTGTCATACAACACGATGAAATGTGATTCCAAGGGAGACTTCTAAATCTGAGTTGTCGAGTTACAGTACTGAAGGTAGTTCTGGAAAATAACTTTGAATAAAATTTCACCCTGGATTGGCTCCATTCCAGCTGGGGATGGGGATTGTTTATGTTTCCTGTTTTACCTCCTCCGTTCTTTTAGTGTTATTGAAGAGAAGGAGGTGGGTGGCAGGCTGTGAATACAGAGAAGTAAACAGGAAGTATTTCAGCATGAGCAGCTATCAGGAATAACTCCCCCCTACCTTTTCTTTTACCTCCACTACAATAAAATGGGCTTTGTAGTCATTACTGCAGAGGGTCTAAACACCTAAAAGTGTTTGTACCAAATACATTGCCACAATCATCTGGTTTTAATTGAAAGCAGAATTTTTATTGCTACAGCCGCTTCTGGTTTCATTAAAAGTAAAGTGTATTTCTTGTAAGGAACTCGTCTGTGCTCAGAGCTGCTGCAGGGAGATCAGATTCCTTTTCTGCCTAAGCTTTTCAAACCGAGTGGCAAAGTTTTAATCATCAGTTGATTTCACAGGGTCTGCCGAGGACCAAGAAAGGTCCCTCAAACTGCACTATCAGCATCTTCAAATGCTAATGTACATAAAGGTGGCCAATTAAACTGTAATTGTGCTTAATGATTACATACAAAAGCCAGATAATTTCTAGACATTATCAGTCTTAACTTCGGTGATTTTGGTTGGAGTGATCATTAACAGAGATGAAGTTGATTTTCCATTGTCTTTGCCTGTTATTGCTGTTGTAAAGTCCATCAGGGCTTTACACGGGAGAGTGGGACAGGCGTGGCACAAACACTGTAAAGGGTGGTCAGTCCAATTAGGAAAAAGTCAGGTGAACAGATTGTCCTGAGAAGCTGTGGCTGCCCCATCCCTGGAAGTGCTCAAGGCCAGGTTGGATGGAGCTCTGAGCAACCTGGTCTGGTGGAAGGTGTCCCTGCCCATGGCAGGGGGTTGCAACAAGATGAGCTTTAAAGTCCTTTCCAACCCAAACCATTCTAGGATTTGCCCTAAAGGAGAGACTTTACCTATAAAAGATCTTTGTGGGGTTTTAATATTTAAGCCACATATTTAAAAGAAACTCTCTGTCTCAGTTTTTAATGGTATTGCTCCTCCGTATGGTGGCAGTCACAACAGCACACACTTGGTTTGTGTCAGGGAGATCTCTGGTTCCTGCTGTTTCATGATGCCTGTGAATGTGGGCAGAACCTCGAGAGCTCTGCTGCTGACCCCGAAGCACTGCTGTTCCTGCTTGGAGCCCTGGTTGCTGTTCCTGGCTGCAATACCCTCCACCATTCCTGCCCCATGGCCCCTCTGGAGCAGAGCTGCCAGCAGAGACAGTGTGTGCAGAGTTACACAGGACAGGGGCAAATGTCCAGAGTCTTTATCTGGTATTAGAGTAAAACCCCTAAACTTGTCCCAACCAGCAACACAATCCAAATCTGAACTGTGCCTTTGTGAAGCCTTTAGCAGAACCATGCACAGCATTAATGAGAATTTTCTCAGATCCTCATTGCTGCTGAGTGTATCTTGATCCAGAAATAGTCCTATTGAAAGGACTGAAATTACCTCCAGAATGTAGTGCTGTTCAAAATGAAAATGAGTATTTCCTTTTCAAAATGGTCTTACTCAATTGTTAGTATCTTTCAATATAGTCTGAAAAAAATTTTTTTAAAAAATCCCTTGACACATTTCTCACTTCTTTCTTCTTTCTGTTCCAGTAGCAGGAATAGCCTATGAATTGCAAGGCAGCCCTTTACCAATGGAAATTTCCTGATAGTTTTTCTAGTTTAGCTTCCCTTCTCTGCCTCTGCCCTCTAATTCCCCTGCATATTTGGGTCTCAAGGTCACCAGGTGTCTGGAGATTAGTTCGATGTTTGTATTTTGCAGATCACAATTCAGAATTAAACATTTATCAGTCTGCCCTCCTCAGACTATAGATTGTAGTATAACTGCATGGGAGCTAAGTTAACAACCACAAAGAGAGACTATTCATTTATTTGAAGTTCATGGCGTGAAACTGCATTCAAAGACAGGCCATTTGTCAGCCAGAGCAGGTGGCTTCTTGAGGGGACAAAAAAGCTCACATTAAAATTTGAATTTTTACTGTACCTTGTAGGAGAAATAGAAATACTGTTTTGTTTTCTCCTAAGAGCCTAATGCAGAATGAGGTTTTGGAATTGCAGTGTTGAAGCCCAGCCAGTTACCCTTGCTACAGAGTAGAACTGGGATCTTGCAGGTGTTCTGGGTTGCAGGACTGGCACTGCTCTCTGCTAACCTGCTGATGTCTGCAACATTTAATTCCTGTTGCTGTATTAAAAATGTGGGGTTGTGGCTTATCTCATGTGGTTGCTGAGGATTGTTTGAGAGGACTGAGCTGTGTGAGGTCAGCCTTCGGTCGCTCAGTTTGGATCAGAGCCTTTGCAATGAGTCTTTGTCCAGGCAGGCTGTCCTTGCATTGAATCCCAGAATTCCCTTTTGGGCTCCTTCACAAATTCTTAACTTTCTCAAAGCCAGCAAATTATTGCCAGAGGTTGAACTAACTGGATCTAGTTAATGGGATATTCTTGCCAGGGTAGTCAGATGGTTACAGATTTTAAAAAATCAACATTTCTGGTATTTTCTTGGGATAGAATTTATAGATGCCTTGGGGAAATGACCAGTAGCAGTTCTTGTCATCATACGGTTCCATGGGGGGTTTTTACATCAGAATTTATATTACATGTGTTAGTCTTGGTCTGCTTAGCTTCTTTCTTCCTGGATTCATTATCCTTGGACATGCTAAAAGTGAAGGATCTCCAAGCTTCTTTTTTGTGCTTGGTTTTATGAAATGTCATATCTTCTGGATCTCTTTGTAAGTGCTGGATCTAGAGCACGGATTAGTGCTTATGTATAAAAAAATCAACTTCCTGCTCCATGTCTTCATCACAAAGGACTTTTTACTGTTCTTATTTCAGGACTTCAATATTTATCCTATTTTCCTTCAGTTGTGTTCTAAGGATTTTTTTATTTTCTAAACAATATCAGTTTATGTTTTTCTTCATCTATATTTTGTGAATGCATCGATTGGGCAAGATCTCTATGTTTGTTATATCTGAAGGAAGAAATTTAGATCCAATTATGTTTTTAGGTGATGGCTATTACACAGAAATTCTTTGCTTACCATTGAGGAAGTAACTTGATCAGAATTTTCTGGGATACTTGGAAGTAACTCGATCAGAATTTTCTGGGATAGTTGGAAGTAACTTGATCAGAATTTTCTGGGATACTTGGTGAGGCTGGATGGTTGTAGTTTTGAAAGTTGAACATTTGTAAAGAGCTTGGAAAGGTCAGTTATCACTTCTGAACTGAGATACTGAAGCAGAAATCTGGTGAAAGGATCTTTTCACAGATGGTTAATATTACAAGTGATTGGTCCTATTATGTCCTATTTTTTGGACTCAATTTTATATATTTGGACTTAGGTGTTTATTGTATCTACTTAGGTGTTTATTGTATCCTATTTTTTGGACTCAATTTTATATATTTGGACTTAGGTGTTTATTGTATCTACTTAGGTGTTTATTGTATCCTATTTTTTGGACTCAATTTTATATATTTGGACTTAGGTGTTTATTGTATCTACTCAGTGCTTGATGGAACACACAGCTTAAATAATAAGATACTGGAATTCATCTGGTATCATAAGTCTCCTAGTTCACCCTGTGGCCCAAAAGACAGTTTGAAGATCTAAAAAATTTCGCATTTCATCGTGTCTGAATTTCTGCTTCTGACTCATCTTGTATGTCTAGAGCAAGCCACGAATTATGTAAAGGTTATCACTGGGTGCTAAAACGCCTCATGGGTGCTGATGCGATGTGTTCAATGCAGCTCTGTTTTCTTTGGTGGCAGGACTGCATCAGCCTGGGCTCCGGGGAGCCGAGCAGGAGCGCCTACCACTCCTTCGTGCTGTACCACAACAACAGCCCTCGCTGGGGGGAGATCATCAAGCTGCCCATCCCCATCGACCGCTTCCGCGGCTCCCACCTGCGCTTCGAGTTCCGCCACTGCTCCAGTGAGTGCCCGCCCGGCCGGGCCGGAGCCAAGCGGCCCCAGCTCCTTCCACTGCCCCTGTAAAGTCTGCATGAGGCTCTGGAAAGCAGAAAAGAGGGGCCCTGCTAAGCAGCCTTTTGCTGAGTTTACCCAATGGTGCGCTAAAATCGCGGTGAACGATCAGTGCGGGGCAAAGCACTTCGTAGATGTTCGTCCCCGCTGTTCTTTTGTTGTGTTTTTCTGTAGAATGTTTTCTTTTTGCAGGATAAACAGTTTCGATTTCGCTATTTTTGGCATGTCTGTGTTTGATTTGAAGCTTGTCAGCCCTTTACATAGAATTAGAGAAAAGAAATTAGAATTAGAAAAGTTGTTTGTTCTGTAAGCTGCTTGTTTTCTTTTAGGCATGTGGAGAAGTTGGTGAGTAATCTTGTATATGTTGACAGGGTATGTACAAATACAATTCCTTCTTTCTATCTCTTGCTGCAGCAAAAGACAAGGGAGAAAAGAAGCTCTTTGGTTTTGCATTCACCCCATTGATGAGAGATGATGGCACGACCTTGTCAGATGATATCCATGAGCTTTATGTTTATAAGGTACCAATTCTCTGCAGACTTTTCACTGCTCATCTCTACTTCATTACTTAAATGAGTAATGGTCATTACATTATCCTTTTCCCCTTTTATTAGAAGTGTGTGAGGAGCAGATTAATAGCAGTTTCAAAATTTTATACATTCAAAATCACATGGTTTGGATAGAGCCTTCTATTCTAGGTGCAGCTCACCTTCTCCATCCAGTTGATGATGATTTATCTGCTGTTAATCCCATCCATTTTGGCTTCAAACACGCTGGTGTTCATGAGCATTCAGCACTTCTACCAGCCTAAGGCGCTGCTCTGTGCCTTTGTAAGATGACATTGTGCTGGACTCAAATGCCTCATGCTGCAGTGCCACAGCTTGGCAGTCCTGCAGCAAGAGATTTGGGCTTTGGGGTTTTTCCTTCCTGCTGATTCACCCTGGTTTATTTGTTCAGTACAATTTTCAGGCAGCAGCGCTAAGTTTACAGCTGGAAGATCTGGTGGGGCAGTGGCTGGGCGGCCCCACTGTAGAGCTGGGTCTGTCTGGCCATGTCCAGGCCCCCAGGCACAGCTTTTCCTTAGAGGTGTTGGTGTTCACCCACCAAAATCCCAGCACAGGCACAGTTGGGGAGCTGCTGACAGGCTGTGGGCGCGTGGGATGAGACGGGCAAGGTGCAGCTGCATCCCTTGTGCTGTCCCCGCAGTGCGATGAGAACAGCACGTTCAACAACCACGCGCTGTACCTGGGGCTGCCCTGCTGCAAGGAGGACTACAACGGCTGCCCCAACATCCCCTCCAGCCTCATCTTCCAGCGCAGCACCAAAGAGACCTTCTCCGTCTCCACACAGCTCTCTTCTACCAAACTGACCCAGAATGGTGAGTAGCTGATCCCTCAGAACTGCCCAAGGCAGCAGGAATTAGGAAAGAGAGCAAAAAAATTCACTGTTAGCACTTCTACACAATCCCAAGTTTGTTTTGCTTGGCTTTTACAGAGTTGCTAGGTAAATGAGATTTTTTTGCAGCAACGTCCCTAAAGCACAGGCAGGCAGGAGTGGATTGTCCACAGTGCAGTGACAAGTGACACAGGGAAAAATGCAGCCTTTACTCTTTTTAAAACACTTTACCATTCCTCCATTCCTTTCTCCATTAGCAGTATTGACTCACTCCATATTGTCCTTCTTGTTTTCCATTATATCTGTGTATCTATATCTATATATGTCATTTCCCAAGAAGTGTGGACTGCAACAAGAGGTGAGGCGCAGTGTGAGGAATCTCTGGAGGGCTGGGGTTGCCATTCTTCCCTCTGTGTGTGGTTCTAGCTCTTCCTCCCTCTCTCTGCAGTGGATCTGCTTGCCCTGCTCAAATGGAAGGCTTACCCAGATCGAGTGATGGATATTCTGGGAAGACTGAGACACGTCAGTGGCGAGGAGATTGTTAAGGTACTGCATGAAATAGCAGCCTTTGGGTGTGTCTGTGATAGGCAGTGAGTTCAGACCTGCAGGCCGCTCCTGAAGGCTCCCTCTTACTGTGCTTTTTGATTCACACTGTGAACTTCCACCCTGTGTGAATTGGGATTTTATTATGGTGTGAGGCTGGACAGGAAGATACACTTGAGAAATTAGTGCACAGTTGGTCTGTGGTATCAAAGCAGAGCTAATCCTGTCAGATTCTCTCAGCCACGTGTGCTGGGTCCTCAGCACCAGTGGTTCCAGTCCGCGGCCCCGCAGAGCTGCTGGTGCAGACACAGCCACTGGCAGGGGCTCTCTGGTGCATCCAGCCAGCAGTGCACTGGTTTTCTGTCTGCCAGCTCATCATTTCACCAGGTTTTGTAACCACTGTTGCTCTAAACGACACTCTTGTGTGGCCTCAGCTTCCTTAGGTCCGAGAACTTCCAACTGCGTTTGAATACTTGTGGTCCCTGCAAAAAAAAGTGCATTCCAGATATGCCTCTGATAATCTTAGGTGTGCTGGGGACTCTCCCTAGGATTTATTTCTATAAATTCGAAGTAAAAGATGATTTCTAACATAAACAATCAAGGAGAAGAAACTGAAGACAAATCTCATCACTTAATAAGTAGTTTACCATTAAAGCCACTTCACTGTAACTCATTTGAGTGTTGCCATATCTGGAATGTTACTCTTCATAATAACTTGGTAACAGTAACAGGGAAGCACAAATCCCATTTATATTGGAATTCTTCAAGAATGTCATGTTTTGTACACTTTGTTTGTAGGGCAGTACAAGTATCTGGTTTTTATAGAGAAAGAAAAAGAAAGATATGGATTGAATTATTTCATGGGGAGAAGTTACTGATTCTCCCCATAAATCAGCTGTCGTTTGCCACTGGATATGAAGAACTGAATGTAATAATTTAGAAAAAAAAGACATTTTATCATTTCAGAGACTTCATAAATTGTTATAATTTATTTCTTGTTGTCCACATCACGAATTTAAGTAGAACAGATTTTAAAAGTCATGAGAGAATGTGCAGTTAACGATCTCCAGCACTCTCCTTCACTCTCATCCTTTTGGAGACTGTGCTTTCAGAAGGAAAATCACTGAACTCAGTGCTCAACAAGCTGTGGAGTTAAGGGTGAAAGAAGCAATTGGCAACATGCAACTTGCCCCAATTAATGCTTGTTAGAAAAGCTTCACTTTCTGTCATATAACAAAAATTTCAATATTAAACATAATTTAATGTACTGCCCAGTCTCAGATTTGATGCTGAACAGTACCTGAGACTCCAATGATTTGAGAATGAGGGCAAGTTGTTTTGCCACTGGTGTCAGGCAGCACTCCCAGTCAGCTTAAAGTGAGAGGAAC
The DNA here is from genome assembly GCA_013398955.1 of Callaeas wilsoni. Classification (NCBI taxonomy): domain Eukaryota; kingdom Metazoa; phylum Chordata; class Aves; order Passeriformes; family Callaeidae; genus Callaeas; species Callaeas wilsoni. Next base: position 23,535 of record VWPU01009703.1, on the reverse strand, counting down.
ACTCAGTCAAAATTGCAAATCAGGCATATAGTACATATTTCTTATTTTTTGGTTTTCTGTCATTTTTGTTTGAAAATATTCCTTGCAAAGCGAAAAAATTTTCTTAGTAAAATCCAATTCAAATCTGTCACATCATATGGGTGAACCTGAAGTGATTTGTCCTTGGCAAGTGTTTCACAAAGATACTAACATGTATGAACTAATTAAAGCAGGGGAGAAATAACCTTTTGAGCACAATTTGAGTTGAAATTCTTTGTTCATATCATTTTAGTTCCTACAAGATATTCTGGACACGTTGTTTGTAGTTTTGGATGACAACACAGAGAAGTATGGACTGTTGGTCTTTCAGTCTCTGGTAAGCTGCTGGATTGATTTTTATCTCGCGCTCAGTGAGTTTAAAGTTTTTTACGATCATGTTGCTACTGTTGTGCTTCCATCAAATAGGAAATACTCAGCTGGAGCCAGCCATGTTTTCTGTAATGATCTTGGGTGAGTTGGGCAGGATGACCTCAGCACATCCAGGGGCAGCAGTGTTTGCTGTCATGCGGGAGAAGCAACCAATAACACCCGATAACAAAACCGTGGCCGCTTAAAGCAGCTGGTGTATTCGAATGCTCCTTACCTTGGGTAACTTGTTTGTAGACACCTGGCAGCAATGTGCAACTCCTTGAGATTGGGTTCCCTTCTCCATGTCCCCAGGTGTTCATCATCAACCTGCTCCGTGACAGCAAGTACTTCCACTTCCGCCCCGTGATGGACACCTACATCCAGAAGCACTTTGCAGGAGCTCTGGCTTACAAGTAGGTCTCGTGTCCCTCCCTTTGAGAGGTGGCACCACCAAGCTTGGGAACGGTGGCACCATCAGGATCACAACCTTCCTGGCAGCAGGGGTCCCCAAAAGCAGAGCTGCTCACCTGGAAGTTTTCCAGCACAGCTGTAGGGAAAAGCCCCCAAATGTCACCAGGGGCTGAGCGTGGCCACATTGGGCATTTCTCTTGCTCTTCTGCATTGGCAAATCTTTCTTTCTTTTTTTTTTTTTAATTGAAGAGACACTCAGCAACAACTCATTATCAGTCTGTACTAATGAGCTACCAAGAGCATATGCATTCCTTGTCTTAAGGATGTTGGGATACACGACTTGGGTGAAAGCTTAGAGAACTAATTGTAACTTGCAAAGCAGACAGGTATTCGATTTCGTTACAATTTAATTTCAGTAGATCAGAAATTTAAATTTCACTGTCCCTTGGAAGATTCTGTCTTATTTTCTAGTTCTCAAAAGAGTCTTGCATCAGAGAATGAGACAGACTTTTTGAAAGCAGTAACAGTTACCCTTCAGGGTGTCATTTTTTCTTTCTTTTAGACCATTGCTTTTGTATATCTGAGCATATTCTATCTTTGGCCACAGTAAACTATTAAAAACAGCTAATAATTTCTTTTGATTCTTTTAAGCAATTCACATGATGTAATTAAAATAAATATAAAAAATACTTTATCAATGGCAGGTAAAAACCCATAGATAATATACAACACTAGAAGGCATAGTCGTGTTCAGGGAATAAAAAGGTGTTCTGCTTTGTTGCAATTAGCGCCTCTTTCAGACAAAACAAATGGTTTTTGGTAGTCTGATTTCTGAAATAAAACATGGGTTTAATACACCTTTATAAGTTAGTCCAGATGGTCTCATGTACTTAGCCAAATAGATGCAGGTATTTTCTTTGTGATCTCAGTTTATAAAAGCTTCTTACTGAGATGAGAGCTGGGATTTCTTATTAAAACAAAAGTATATTTTGGTCTTAGAACCATGCCTTTATCAAAGCTATCTCTGTAATAACATCTTTTTTATGTTCTCTTCGTGTTCCTCATGGTCCAAGTCAATTACAGAGAAGAAATAATTTGCTGCTTTTGAAACTTAAATAAATGTAAATACTATGTAAATTCAGTATCAAGGACAGCTGTAACTGACCACTGAAATAAAGTGAAGTGAGACTGGTTTAGAGATCTCTCCCTAAAACCCGAATGTTTGCTGACTGTCAGAACTGAAGGCTCCTCTTCCCTGCCTGTTCCCTCAGGGAGCTGATCCGGTGTCTGAAGTGGTACATGGACCGCTCGGCCGAGCTCGTGCGCCAGGACCACATCCAGGAGGCAATGAGAGTAGGTATCCCCCAGGAGCACTGCTGCCTGTTCCCCTGGCACCACCGAAGGGCTGGGCAAGCTGAAATGGAATCAAGGCTAGTGTGGCACCAGCTTCTTGTAGTTGTTTAACCAGATTTTTAGTATATATATATATACATAGAGCCACAATTTTAATTTTAGGTGGAGAGTCACTCTTGTGCTGAAAAAATTGAAAAAATTATGTCACCTTAAGCCCTTTTGCAACCCTACAGAGAACTTACGTGGGACTTGCATCCATGGCCAGTGCATAAATACTCCACTGATGTGGGCTACACCTTGCCCTCCAAGCAGCAGTACTTTTGAGTGTATCAGCCACAGATGCTGTGGATCAAAGTTTTGCTCTTCATTTCTGGCTGTGACACAGCTCCATTGTGCCACGGATTGAAGTCCCAGAGTATTTTAAGCAGCAGATAAATGAGTCTTTAACTGAATGGAAATCCTCTGAAGTAGCACAGGACCTGACCTATGGTTCTGTGATGGGAGCACGAGTTCCCAGGGAGGCACAGCTGTGAGAAACACCAGGAGTGTTTTGGTGCTATGACAGAGGAACTGGAGAATAAATAAAGTATTCGTTTTACCATGTGTAATGGTAAGCCAGGAAGTCAGTGTGTCAAGTGCATAAATACAAGATGCCAACATTTGCAGGAAGATGTTTTTCTTTGAGTGAATGCCCACCTGCACCTTCTGCTCCCACAGGGGCTTGTGTCCTTACTCCTGAGTCTGGGCACTTGGAGAAGTGGAAGCTGTGGCAGTGATCAGCACTTGGATTCTGTCACTTGTCAGTACAAAGAGGGAAAGCTCTCCCAGGTGAAGGACACTGCCAGTGCCATCCTCTCACTTTCCAGATCCCCTGCTAGGATCCTATTCAGATAATACGAGGGCCTTACACCAGTGCTTGCTTTGTCTTTGTAGATATTTGCATGCTTAGGAATATCTGTAATTTTCAACCACAGATTTATATGGAATAGTAAAAATAGGGCAAAGATGCCTTTTCAAGAAATTAGCAACTTTTTTTTTCCTATCCTTATCCTTCTTTTTTTTTTTTTAATTGTGAAGAAAGCTATTAAAGTTATGAGATAAGAGGAAGATCTCTAGCTGGAATGACTTCGAGGAGGTTTTCTTGCCTCTCAAACCACTCATTAGTGCTTTATGCAGTGCAGCAAATAGAGATGTAGGATATTGTCCCTGTGAGATGTGCATTTGCTGAACCTCATGGCAGTCCTGTTTGGAAGCAGTAACAACAGGAATGCTGGAATGTCTTTCAGCAGCTGGGGTTAGGGAAGTCAGTCTGTGAATATGGTACGTTCTGTCTCGGGCTCCAAGGCAGCTCTCTGCTTACTGGGGCTCTCAAGTGCTGGCCTGAGCGTGGCTGTTCCCTCTGTGAGGGAGGTCAGCCTGCAGACCTGACAGCCCAAGCCTTTCCAAGCACAGGAATTACAATTACCAGCAGAGTTTGTGCAGACCTGACAGCACATCCTCTGCCACCCACACTGCTGTCACATCTTATTCAGACAGTTGCCTTTGCAGGTATCTCTTGCAGGCCCAAATTCAGGTCTTTATCTTCTCCCATTACAGTGGAGTGACTGATTTCCTTCTTTGTTTCCAGATTTTATTTCAGGCATTTGGAGCAAGTTTGTACCAAAGCCATTTTCATTGCTAGTCTGCCATTACTAGTACCAGATTCTACTGTTGGGGATATCTGTGGTCTTTGATGTGTTCACCACACTCCTTGCATTAGTAATTCTTTGACTGAGAAAACAGGATAGCTCTGTATCCCTTTTTCCCTGAATTAGCTGTTCAGGGTAGTGCCCTAAAGCTGGTGCAGAAATACTCTGCACTCTTATGGCTCCTGACTGCTCATGTACATTCATGATGGACATGCAGCTGTCTCACAGAATTCTGATTTCCAACCCTGGCATTAACAGAGTTCTAGAGGATTTCTAAAATTTCTTATCTCCCTCAAGTCTGCTCTTAATTCTCAAAAACTCCTGTGCAACTTGGAGGAGCTGAAACTGAAAGGACATTTCTACACAGAACACAGCATCATGCTCCTTTATTGTGCCCTATACAAAGCTGCACAAAAGCTGCATCCAGGAACAGCTGCCTGTGCCTCCCAGGGGGCTTCTGTAACCAAGTGTCCATGAATGGCTCCACAGACAGTTTTGTTGTCCCTGAGGAAATTAAAAACTAAGGAAGTGTGTCTAGGAAGTGCCCCTCCAGCTTCAGTTCTTTTCCAGTAGTAGCAGCCTAGGTGGGTTTTGCCTAGATTGGGGAACCAACAGCAAGGGCTTTTCTCCCTCAGGAGGTTTTCCCTGAGTCTTTATGCTGCTGGTCACAGGGCAGAGGTGCTCACCTGTTACACGAACATGCACACACACCGTGTTTGTAAGGGACCTCCTTTAATTTGACACTGATTTTTTATATCATGCCAAACGTCACTGGGATTTTATCTCAGTGCACTTGTATGTCTTCAGACACAAATACGCATCATGTTTGTGATGTCGTAGGCAGCAAGAGCCAAAGTTAGTCCAGGTGCTGACCTGTGCTACCAAGCCTTGGTTTGTGTTTTTAGCATCCCAGCCACGTGGCAAACACAGGGAGCTCTTTGGTTCGCTGCCTGGGTGGGCACATTGTCTGTGCTAAGGAAATGCAGTGCTTTAAGCCCTGCTGTCTCACCTTCCACAGGGAACTGTGGAAGTTCACACATAAATGCTCTGATTCACTGCAGAACGTAATCCTCACATTGAAGTTATGAGCCTTCAGATGGGAATTCTGGTTGTGTGTACTGAACCCCTAAAGCAGCTCACAGGAGCACTGCATGTGCTGGGTTTGGTGTTAGCACTGGGATGTCAGCCTTGGAGAGCTTGGAACCAACTGGCCTGTGGCTGGAAAGGAGCCAGGAATGCAACTGATATTTCCTGATGAAGGTCTTTGGTGTAAGGAAGCTTCATTGGAGATGGTTTAGTTCTGAAGTATAGGTAATAACTGCTGAATTACCAAAGCTGCCATAATTTCTGGGGGGAAAAAAGCTGTAAGAGTCAATGGCATTTTGAAATCCATGACGGCTTTATGAGGAATTTCACATTCCCATTCTGTATCCTTAAAGCTGTGGCATTCTAAAACTTACAGTATTGCATTGCATACTTGTGCACATTGTGTGGTGGTTCAGTGAGGAACTCTTACGGGTGCAAAAACATCTCTTGACAGCAAAATTTGTATCTGAATTAACTTTCAGTTTCCCAGCGTTGAAGTGAGACAAGAATATTTTCTGTGGAATACGGTGAAATATCACTAAGGTTTCTGTACAGCCTATGATTGCTGAATCTCCAGCCTGTTGTTTTCCTGTGCTGGGTTTTGTGGATATCATCAAACCATGCTTTATGTCTTCCTTGAATCCTGTTTTGCTGGTGACTCCTGTTAAGCACTGAGGGAGGGAATGAAGTGTGATGTCCCTGATATTTGGTGCATTCTGGTGCTGACAGTGGTGCACAGCCAGCGTCAAGGAGGTGTGTGAAGTCTCACCTTGCTGGGCTGGTGTCTCAGAACTGTTGATAGGGCAGTGACTTGTTACAGCTGCTCAGAACAATGTGTTTTCTTCATGGTCACTGCTGCCAAATAAATGCAGTTCTAAATAATGCCATGTACAAAATTTTGAAAGAAAAGAGAATAGCTTTCTCAGACACTTCAGTCATTGTGCCAAGAGAAAAACAGAAGTTTCATACCTTGACCAAAAGTTCCCTCAAATTATGTAACTCAGATTTGTCTCTCTGATGTAAATGCATGCTTTTTTTTCTCTTAGTGGGACATGCAAGTAACAAAGATTATTGGTTGAGAATGGGTACTTGCCTAAAAGTAGCTCTTCCTCAACTGAATTATGTAACTTATAAAACCTGTTTTTCATTCTCCTTTCTAAAGCTCAAGAATTTAGTTATTATGCATGTAGAGTCTTTCCTGGTTCTCTTTAAAGCTCCTTTATTTTTCTTTCTCTCTTTTTCTCTGTCTCGATCTCCTTCCTCTCCTGCTTCTTTAAGGCCTTGGAATATCTTTTCAAGTTCATTGTCCAATCTCGGATCCTTTACTCCAGAGCTACTTGTGGAATGGAGGAGGAACAGTTCCGCTCCAGCATCCAGGAGCTTTTCCAGTCCATCAGATTTGTGCTCAGCTTGGACAGCAGGAGCTCTGAGACTCTCATCTTCACACAGGTTTGCTATTTCCTGCACTCCCACTGGCAAACCACGAGGCAGCTGTTCCTGCACGGGTAGGAGGTGTGGGCACATGGGGGTTAAATGCAGGTCAGTGGAGTTTTCCCCCCCAACAAGCTGATAATGCTGGAAAATGAGACACCCATTAAAGGCATTAGACAGTAGCTTTGCACAGGTGAGCTGGACTGGGGCTCTCTAGGGGGAAGTGACTTCTCACATGAGAATGAAATTTTTGCTGTTTGCGAAAGTAAACCGCGTTTTCAAGCCTCTCTCCTTCCTATGTCTTATGGTTGGCCTCAAGAATTTCTAAATCCTTCATTGTAGTACTTCAGATCAATACTTAGCAGTCACAGCAGCATCACAGTGAGAAGTTCAACTGCTGTATTTGCACTCACATAATCTGAATTCCAGCACGTGCTAAAATTGCAGTCAGAATCATGTGCAGCCTGACCACAGACATGTTGTGGTGCCCATATTCCTATTTAATGCATCATTAAATATTGCCCAGGGGACTTCATGAAGATTCCATGTGGGCTGAAGATAGTACTCAAAGTGAGTAAGGATGCTGCTGAGTTTTGGGTTCAGTTTTAAAGACCACTGTACTACATTACATACTCCTGCATTCAAGTTTTAAATGTCAAACATGCTGTTTTATGCCTCTGCTCAAAGAATGTCAGCCTGGAGCACCCAGAGCTCCCTGGTAACGTGAAGGTGGTTTGTAATCACTGATGCAGAATTACAGATGTTTGGAGCACCTGCTGTATTTTGCCAAAGAAGCAGCTGCTGTGAACGTTGCAGCCGAGCAGTGACTCTGCTGGTTCAGGAAGCTGCCAGTGGAGTGATCTCTTTCTTAAGGAGCTGCTCTGAAAGATTTGAGAACAGCTGCTCTAATGTTTTATTTAATCACCCATTAGTGGGTATAATAAGATGAGCCAGGAACAAGAGAAATCAGTGCACAGAATTTTGCAGACAAAGTGATGGTGAATGGAAACAGAATCTGCTGAATGTTTTCCAGTTGTGTTGGTCCCAAATACAGAGGGATTCTCACTTCAAGGATGGGGGATTTTCCCTTTTTCTCTTTGTTTCTCTTTTAAATTTTTTCCTCCTTTCTCTCGCTGTGGTATTTCTTACTTTGGACTTTTGTAATTTGTAAAGCCTGTCCTTGTTGAATCTTTGAAAAGTTTACTTTTTGTTTCCCCCTTGCCACTGTGTTGCCCCCAATCCCATTGCCCCGTAGGCCTCCCAGCCTGGAGGGCAGGCGAGCGGAGCCGGGACAGGTGCCCCACAAAAATGTGGGGGCACAACAAGGCCGACATTTAATTCTGTAAGTAATGATCCCCAGGACTGCTCAAGTGTTTCATTGTGGATGTTCCCAGTTAATCTCTTTTCCCTACCCCAAACACTCTTTTCCTGCATATAAACGTTGATGTTTAAGTGGCTGGTACTTTAAAACTTGGAGATTTGGAATACTTCAGTTATTAACGGAGCAGTTTATGGCATCCACACACCAAAAAGACAGTACTGAGGGTGTACACAAGATTATATAAGCCGAATTGTTCAGGGGAGCCAAGCATTTGTTTCTTACTTGGCTGTTAGTTCTGGAAATCTGGACAGTTGTTAAATACCCACAGAAACGCTTGAGACTCGGGCAAACGTCATTTCCCTCACACTTGTCCTCTTCTCCAGGATATCGGAGAGATCTCAGTATCTCAGTTCTTTCCAGCAATGAGAGTAAAACTGACTTCTTTCCTCCCAGGCAATTAGTTTGACATGAGTAATGTTCCAGCGTATTTTAGGGTGTTGTGCAATAATGGACCCTTCAAGGAACTGTTGAAATGATGTTGCCTCAGGACAGCTCCAAATCTTCCTGAAGAGATCCCATGCCTACCCTTGGATTGCTGTGGGTTATACAGAAATCCTTCTGCTTTATAAGTAACAGAAAGTTTAGGAAAATTCCTGTAAGGATTTGTTGGGCCAGTATTGTAATTTCATTTGTATTATCCCAAAGATAAAGCCAGTGACTGGATTTGTGGCAGTTCCTGCCTTCGAAGAGTACCAGGAGCTATTGAAATGATTTATACTTATTTATTTTGTTAGTACATTGCAGGTATGTAGGAACAAATAGGTGGCAACACCCAGGAGGCCTTCTGGGGGTTTGTGTGATCTGAGGTGATTGTATCAAAATTAGATTTTGAGAGAGAACAAGTGGAAGAAGAAGGAAGTAAATTTATATTCAGAATAATTTAATCAGCTCTACCATGTTAGTTGTAAAAATAACTTAGATTTTGCTCAAATATTATTAAATAGATTTCACTGTTGAAGGAAAAAAGATTTGGCAAAGAAGGAGGCTGGGATTATATGGATTAGGAGAGTCATGTCAGTATGGAAGAGATACAGAAATTATGCAATGAGAAAACAAAAAAATCTCTGAGAAAAAGGCAATACTGATAGTGGGGAGACTCTAGAAGGGCAAAGCTGAACAGAGATCTGCAGTGAAGTCTGGCAAATCTGAACCTGTGAGGGAAATCACTGGGGTTTGTGTGGAGAGCTCCGAGCAAGGCAGGTGGGAATGGAGGGAAGGGAAGAGTGGAGGTGAGGCTGGTTCAAGAAGCCATGTAGGAATTTGAGTAGTTATAATGAGGAAGCAGGTGTGGAGCTTGGGTAGGGTGTCGAGGAAGAGAAAAATTTTGAAGCATCAGAGGTGGTGGCAGCTGTTTGATAGGACACCAAGTGCACACAACTTGAGCATAGGGCGATGCGTGGAATGTTCTACTCTTGTGAAGAAATTAATTGAAAAATAGGAAATAAGACATTAAGAGTTTTTTTGTCGCTGTTGTGCTGACACCATTTCTGCACTTTAAGAAGCACTTTCAAGATAGCTCCAGCTTACTGGAAATATCCATTACTGCAAGAATCACATGCACACTCGCATGATGTGATGCCTCTTTCACATGGACTCACACCCCACCCCTGCTGCAGAAATCCTGGAATGTCACATGGCAGAGCTGGTTAAGGGTCTGTCAGCAGGTTCTTCACTTCAGAATATTTTCTGAAGAGTTTTAACTGCCTTAGGTAGTTGCTTAGTACAAACAATTGGTATAGAACTCTCTAATCAGAAGCAAAGTGTTGAATCAACTGAAAAAAGTAAATCAACAAAAATGGAGTATTTTCTGTTCTCTGATGTCTCAATTGTTTTTCTGTTTTATAAGCTGAATCCTAAAATACAGCTTTTTGAAGCTGTATCTATGTGCTCAACTTATCCTAAGATTTACTGCGTGGGCAGCAGTTGATTTTTCTATACTACATGTGGCTCGTTCACCCTGAGCTCCAGGTGTCGCAAACCACGACCACCAGCCGTAGCAGAGTCTGTAGTAGCTTTGTGCAGACCCTTCATTCAGTGTTCCTGTCGCTCCCACCGAGCTGCGGGTGGGCAGTTGCAGGAGCTGAGCTCCCTCCTGTACCCGCAGGCCGCCCTGCTGAACTCGTTCCCCGCCATCTTCGACGAGCTGCTGCAGATGTTCACGGTGCAGGAGGTGGCGGAGTTCGTGCGCGGCACGCTGGGCAGCATGCCCAGCACGGTGCACATCGGCCAGTCCATGGACGTGGTGAAGCTCCAGTCCATCGCCCGCACGGTCGACAGCCGCCTCTTCTCCTTCTCAGGTGACGCCGGGGCTCAGGCCTGCTGCTCCCGCAGGGCAGCACCGCCTTGGGTTCTTTTGCAGTGGCTTTGTTGCAAATCGTTCCCTGCTGAATGCCAATAATGTTGGTAATTATTTCTTTTGGCAGCATTGTTGAGAAATATATTCTTTGACTTGGTTGGTTGGAGCAGGGTTCTAATAACGCCAACATTGTGGGTTTGATCCCCTACAATCCCTCTTTTCACAAGGGCTTTCACTTCAGAGTTGGACTCCGTGACCCTTGTGTGTCCCAACTCAGAATATTCTGTAACTCTGTTAACTCTGTTCGACACAAACACTTTACAAGTTTTCCTGTGGTAGGAAATGTTTATAAATCCATCATAGATAAATTGTAGTTACTAAAGGTTCACAAACATACATTAAAAAATCAAGTCAATTATTAAAACTGCCAAATCTCTTTACACTTTACACTTGGCATTGCTCTTACACCATGGACAGGAAGAAAACCTCCTTTCCAGCCAGCTTATGCCTGAGAAACGGGATAGTCATGTGAGAAACCCACCACATTCCTTTAAAGTATCTTTAATCTTTACATTGTAACTTTAGTATTTCTTTAGCTCAACACTTTAGTTATTCTTTAATTCTTAAAATTTTACTTAAATATATTATTGCTTACATGTACTTTAAAAACAGAATTTTAAAAAAATCTTTAAGAACTCAGTGGAAAATGGGTGACACTTGTGAATTTATTTCATAAAGTTCTGAGTGAAAGAAGTTATGAAGGTAACAGTGGAAGATAGAAAGCACCATTGGGTTTCTCTTTCCTGTAGTGAGGACCTCAAGTTAGTGCACTTAAATTATTGTACTCAGTACAAGATGAGAATGATAACACCACAGAATTTTGTTGAAACCATCCATTGTAATTGTTTGTCAATGTTTTCTTTCCTTACACTCGAAATGATTTTCCTTCGTTCAGAGTCCCGGCGCATCCTGCTGCCTGTAGTCCTTCACCACATTCACCTTCACCTACGACAGCAGAAGGAGCTGCTTATCTGCTCTGGGATCCTCAGTAGTATCTTCTCCATAATCAAGACCAGTTCTTTGGTAAATCTGCTACTTGATTTTAATTTTTTATTTGCACCACTGGTTTAGTAAAATGAAGAGTGAGACATTTTTATAGGTTAATACAGGTTTTTCAAAGAACCCTTAGAAACAAAATTGTGCTGTCAGCAGGAGAACATCTGAAATGAGGGTCTGGCTCTGTGTGTGTGACTCAGAGCATCCTGATTACACAGTGTTCTTGCTGTTAGGAGGGGGGAAATGCATACGCCTTCACCAGCTTTGACACTGTTTAATTTTCTTCATGCAAGCCCAGAACTTAGGTGTCAGTGGAGTTTAAAAGTTCTACACAGCTCAAGGACTCATAGTTCTGCAAGAGACAGTAACTAGCACTTTGTGGTTCACATTAAAAGAATACTCTAAAATTATCCAATCAATGAAATCCCACTTACTTCTGGAAATTGCTGCTGAGTTTCAACACCCAGCTTTGACGGTCATAATGCTCTGATCTCAGATGGTAACTAGATCATTTAAAGCAATGCTCACAAAGAGGGGGTGGTGAAGTTTCCCCACCTGACTAAAGTAGGAAGTTCATGGTGCTAAATATAGTTCATAACAATGTGTATTTCCAATTACAAGTCATGGTTCTGTGTGAAAGGAATGAGATGAAAGGTATCATGGAAATAAGCTAAAATAATACCGCCATGGAGTAAAGGCTCCCGAACGTAATCTGCTCCTGTTGTGTTCTAGACCTTTGGTTATAGACTAACCTTTATGGCTGTGACCCTGAATGTTTCCATCAGAGACTGTCAAGGTAAAACACACACACACAATGACAGAACAACAGGATCTGGTACCTGTGAGGATTTGATGGTACTTCTTTGAAGCTGTTATGGAGCGCTCTGTCCCAGCGAGGCTGTGGTATGGCTGACTGAGCAGAACTGTCTTTACCGGTTCCATCTCTCCAGTTTCTAACTGTCTGTCTGCTCACCACTTGCTGTAGGAGGGAGATGTCGTGGAGGAGGTTGAGATGATGGTGGAGAGCCTCCTGGACGTGCTGTTACAAACTCTGCTCACAATCATGAGTAAATCGCAGTCTCAGGAGGCGGTAAGAGGGCAGCGCTGCCCGCAGTGCACAGCAGAAATCACTGTTAGTAACTAACAATCAGTTTCTATTTCCTGCTTCTCTAACCTCTGGTTCAGTCCCTCACCACCACTGGCACCTCATCATCATCTCTGTTGCATGAATGCCCAGGGCTTTGTCTCTTTCCGTTAATAAGCCACAAACCCGTTCCTTCCTCCCTGCACTAGTGAGGGCTGCAGGAAGCAGTGGAGCTCAGGAAGCTTTGGTGGATTTCCAGATTATTTTCCTATTTGTCTTTGCAGCTGTGATTGAGAGTTATTGCTTAAGACTTGAGGTACTGGGGAGCTGCCTGAGGCTTCAGCCCAAAGGTGGTATCACCAAGGGCTATACGAGTATCAGGCTGTGATCCCCAAAACTGAGGATATCACAGCGCTCTGTGGTTAAATCCCTTTGCTAAACACCCTGGAGAGCTTCTGTCCAGGGTCATTGATTATTATTTTTCAAAAGAAATTAACAGATTCCAAGTCAAGTGTGTTGTTGAGCTTGGTGGGAGAAGCCACCATTTACCCAGGCTGCCAGCGTTAGCCACAGGGAAGAAATTTTTCTTTGACATGCAGTGGAAGAGAAGAAAAATAATAGAGTTATGCTGTTCAGCCTTCTTCTTTCCTGGATTTGTGCCCTTTTCTATTCTAGTCTATTTTAGCCTATTTTTGTTTGTTGGAGTCTCTAATGCAGCTTTTGCACAATGCAGGATACTAAGCTCCTGTTCAGAACGTCCTTTTTTTAGACTTTTTTTTTTTTTTTAGCAAATGGCTGAAACCTCAGCAGTGCTGCTGGGGGCAGATGTGCACTAAGGTGCACTTCTGACACAAGAGAGAAGGTTGGGTATTTCCTTGTTAGCTCAGAGAACGAGATATTCTTTGATACAGGAAAGAAAGGCACTGGCTTACAAATGTCCAGTAATATCTCAGTTTCCTTTTACTGCTGCCATTTGACTTACTGCTGTTTCCCACATGCCAGCCCACACAGAAGAGCACTTCTTTCTTCCTAGTGAAGTTCAGCCCTGGAAACAACCCGTGTCAAAGCTTCTGCGTAGATGCTTGAGCCATTTAGAAAAACAATAAAATGGAAGGCACAGTCCCTTGTATTTGCTCCTCAATTTACATTTCACAGCACAGTGATATGTAGATTCTAATTAGATATGGCTTAGATTTGTGCATTTTCCAAATTAGTTGCTCTGTTGCAGAAAAAAAATCGTGTTGTGCAAGGGACTGGCAGTCAACAGACCCAGTCCTAATGTTCTTGGCACCACTTTGCTTGTTCTCTTGGACAGATTGCTTAACTTCTCTGTGCTTTGCTTTCAGATTTGTAAAATGGGGGAGCTCCTCTTTGGAAAACACTTTGGGATGCTGTGGTAACTGGTTAGGGTGCATCTGCTTTGCAGAATCACAGAAATGTAATTGTAGCTTATGTAGGCTCACCCAGACTGTGCTCAGGAAATCTGACTGCAGTCTTGTCAGTACTGGAGCTTTGACAGCACTGAACCTGGTGAACACTAATAAGCCATATATTTACAAGCTTCCAGACACCTTCTGTAGCCCAGCCTGATCCCAAGCTGTCACTGCTTTACTGGTCTGAGTCACTTAGTTCAAGTAATTGCTGGTCTGTTGGCATGAGCTGCAGTCACACCCCTGACAAACACTTTATATTACCTGAAAAAGATATTGTCACAACCTGCATGCTTGGAGGATGATCTGTTAATGTCTGTATTAATAATTTTAAGTTATTTTTGATTAGACTGCAACTTTGATTAAAAGACCTTTAAAACTGGCATCTGTGGGAGGAGCCTCCTGGAGGTGCACCCTCTATCAGCAGTAATTCAGGACCTGTTAACCTGCAGTACTTTCAGTCTCTGTGCATGTCAGCTGTCCCCTCATAGGCATCGGGGCCATTTCAGACCCCTCCCTTTATACCTTCCCCCGGGTTGAGCTTTGTATCTGTGAAATTTCAGATTGTCTGAGTGAAAGAGTTTCTCATTTGGTCAACAGGGAGAATATGTCTCCTGCCTTTTATCTCTGCTTCGTCAGATGTCAGACACTCACTTCCAGCACTTACTGGACAACTTCCAAAGCAAGGATGAACTGAAGGTACAAAAGGAGGCGATGTTTGTAGGGTGATTCCCTCAGAATGGGAGAGCAGAGGGGAATCCCTCCAGCATCCCCTGCCCTGTTAATCATTCCCATCCACGGGCACTCTGCTCAGGGGCCTTCCTTTCACTTTTAGAATCATTGGTGTAGTGTTGCAAAAAAACATTTAAGACCACAGGGCACTGAATTATCTTTATAACAGCAAACAAAGTCCCAGCGTAGATGTTGTTGGACATAAAGGATGTTGTAATTGGCACATATAAAACACAGGCAGAGGAACAGAGTTTTTTAATGCCGTGAATGTGCTGTTGTATAGCATTTTACTAGATGTTCAGTATGCACTGGAGCTTTCTTACAAAGGGTATTGATTTTATGCCAGAAGAGAATTTCAAGCCTTTTGGGGGATACAAATGTCTCTAGCAGATGAAATCTTTTTTGGGAAAGCTGTAACCTTACCACTCCACTTGCTGCATGCTTCTTTGTGAACATCAGGTTAAATTATGGCTCTCTGTGAACAGCAGGGGTTGGTGAGGGGCTCAGACCTCTGACATTTTGAAATGGCACATCTCACATCTCACACCAGCAGAACTTCTTACCTCAGCTTCCATAGGGAAGACATCATCTCCAACAACAGCCTGTTTAAAAAGCAGAATAATCCTATAAATAAAGACAAGCTTTTATATAAAATGATTTTGCTAACAGGGCACTCAAATATGCACAATAAGAACAATGCCATGTGGCAGGAACTTCTGTTACCTTAACAAATGAAGTGGAGAAGCAGTGAGAAGTCCTTTCTGGACAGACTTTCAGCTTTTAAATATTTTGTGTGCATTAGAAAAGCTGAATAAATCAGGGAGATGAATTAGGGATGATAAAATTCTTATCTTTAGGTTGCAGGGTTCAGTGTATCTCAGGTTGATAGTTATCTGAGATTGCTGCCTTTCTGGTAACTTTCAAATTGCTCACAGGAAAATGAGTTGGTAAATTAATTAATAATAAATTTTAATAGATATTTTAAAAGCCATCTAAACTATAGTTCTTATGTCAGACTTGTAGAAAGGTCATTGAACTAAAATTTGTCTTTATGCCCATAAGAACTGTTGTATTCTGTATTCTGAGTATATGTTCCAAGAGTATCACAAAGGCCAAAGATTTTATATATTGCTCTTTTTTTCCCATCATATATGGCCATAATTATATTTCCAAAACTTTTTCTGGCATGGAAAGGCATTTATTCACTTATCACCGTTACACTTCGGGCAAAATGAGGCCAAAAGTCAAGCAGCTTCACTCTGAGCTCAGTTACACCAAGATATTAATCACACACCCTCCATTAAGGCATAATGGTAGGATGGTTTTGAAGAAACCCTGCTCTGCAACTTTCTCTGCTGTTTTGATTTTGTGTGGAAGGAAAACAAAACAACAAAATCATAGTGTGCAAGGCCAACAACTTGTCACTTTTGATCCTTGCTGTTGTTCTGTACAGACATGGAGGTGCAGGAGTCAAAAAACAGAAATATCTTCAGGTTTGGAGATTTTTTTTTTGGAAAGGAAACATTCAGCTGAATGTGTCTAAGAGCTCTTTGCTGCTATGTGTTGCCAGAAATGGGGTTTTCTGTGACTATTTTAGAAAGCCTGTGTAGGAGTTTTATTGGGCTCGGAGGTGTGGTTAGTTCCCAAATTGTGACGTAAATCCAAAGAAATTTGGACAGATAAATTAATAAAATGAACGCATAAAAAAGTGATTATGAGTCCAGTATATTTGAAAATAGCTGCAAATTGACAGTGATAATCTGGGTGATAATATGAGAAGTCATATACAATTATGCACATAGGGAAGATTTTCATCTCCCTGTAGAAGTGAAGATTTTAAAGGAGATGCAACTTGTATATTAGATGCAAACAAAAGGAACAGAGCCATATTCCAATGTACATTGCTTCCGTGCTTGCAGGTGCATGGCCTTGCCACACAAAGCTCAAGCAGAGCACACTTAGCTTGTCTTTCTTACAATCAAGAAAACAGATTCACCTGCAACTGCTGCTGATTTTTAATTATTTTCCCCTGTGTGACAGGAGTTCCTCCTGAAGATTTTCTGTGTGTTTCGGAACCTGATGAAGATGAGTGTCTTTCCTCGAGACTGGATGGTGATGAGGTTGCTCACCAGCAAGTAAGCAGAGAAGCAGGTGTAAAGTGTTGCCATTCTGTGGCAGTTAAAGCCTGGGGCGCGGTGTTTTTCCTCAGACTGAGATGTGAGGATCAAGACAGGAGGTCTGGAGTGCTCATCCTCATTCTGCTGCTGTTGTAACACTCTGGGCCAAAGCTGTGTGTTCGTGGGTCTGTTAAACTCTGCCAGCATTCTCAGAGCCAGGAGTTAAAAGCAGAGCCGAAGGAGCTGCCTGGAGGGTCAGGGGCCCAGCAGCTCCAGCACAGCGGGCAAGGCCCAGCTCCCCACACCAAGGGCTGTTCGTGGGCCTCTCCCTGCCTTGCCAGGGAATTCCTGCACTGGACATCTGGTTTTTCCCGTGAACATCCCTCCTTAGCCAAGCAAGGAGAGGCACTCGGGTATTTTGGAAAAGTGGGAGCAGACCCCAGCCATGACACCACAGCATGACACAAAGAGTTCTTTCTCAATTCAGTTGCCATCTGCCATTTTAATGCTCCGTTTTATCTCAGTTTCTTGCCTCTGCTGGGTCAAGTACTGCACTCTTTGGACCGGCAGCAGTGTTGAACACAGGGTGGCTGGAATTATTCACTAGTTTCCTTAGCTAAACTGGCTGTGGAATTCCCACTGACTGACTGACAGCTGGAGCGCTCCCACTCCGAGGAAACGCCACGGAAATGCTCCTAAAGGCTGCCTGCTCAGCTGAGCTGAATGCTCTGCGAGTGCACCCTGCTAATGAGAAGTGAAAGAAGTGGATTTCACTAATTCAGGCGTAAAGATTCAATGAAGTTCTGTAGGAAAAGGAAAATCCACCTGAAACAGTAGCTCCCTCAGATGCTGCAGGTTACCTGTTCCCTTGGGCAAAATTTTGCCACAAACCTTTAGACTGACAGCTACATTTAGCAGCGCTACTGGAGTATTGCTTGCATGTGAATCAGATGTGCTCTTCTTTTGATACTACTCTTGCTTTATCTACATGCCATTTATTAATTCCTGAATTTATTATGTGCTTCGATTGCCTTTCACTAAGGTGTATTTAGCCACCAACAAAAAATAACACAGAATCAAAAACTGGCAAATGCCTTTACTATGCCTTGAGATGAATGAGAGTGAGATAAAGGACCATTGTGTAGTCAAGAGCAAGGACACCTCAAACTTTTTGAGTTACTCTTCTCTGGAGAAAAGAATCTTTCTGCTTAAAACAGGAGGAAAAGGAGTGTATAATTCCATTTCCCTGGTGATCAAATGGCCCAGCCATGCAAAATAGATAGGATTTTAAATGCTCCTTTGTAAATTCTAAAAGTTACAATAATAGCGAAAGTTTATAATCTTGTGTTAATTGGTACAAATTGTTCATTAAAGCATAGAAAGAACGGTGGCTTCTGTGTAAATATCACTGTGATTACACAATGAATGCTCATCTCTGTCCCTGTAGTAAAACCAGCACCACCAACCACTGTAATATGTTGTATTCCAGATTCAAATGCTCTTTTTTTCTTTTCTTCTCTTTGTTTTTGGCTGCAGTATCATAGTTACAACAGTTCAGTACCTGTCTTCTGCTCTGCATAAGAATTTCACAGAAACAGACTTCGATTTTAAAGTAAGAATTGATTCAGAAAATGTTCTGACATCTTTTCAAGCCAGCAGTAACAAAGGAACAGGAGCTGCCCTCTGCATTCGCTGATGATATTTGCAGCATTTATTAGAGTGTCTGTCAGGAAGATGACCTAGCTGATAAAGGACAGGAATGGAATCTGCTGAGGAACTGATGGGAAATAGAACAGATACAGTGTGAGATCAAATCAGGAAAATTGAGTCACTCATAAAGGAAACAAGTAATTCCATAAGCATGGGGCTAATGGAGCGTGCTGTCTTCCAGACTGATGGATAATGGAATGTAAACTCAGGCAGTGCTTTTCCTGAAGTTGGGGAATTCATGATCTTCTTCCCCCAGAGGTCTCTCTGGCTGATAACACAAAACCTGGAGGAACACAGTATCCTGGGGAGTGTCATCCTTGTGTCTGATGTAGTTGGAGATGAGCAGCAAGTTCAGTGTTAATAAGGAAGAGCTGCCAGACGTGCACCAAGGGACATGTGCACACACCAAGTTGGCAAAAACATCTCTTTGGGAAACAGACCAAATTATAGGGTTCTCATTCCTGATATAATGTGATCTCTGTGGATTCTTGACAGATAAAATCTGTTTAATGTACAGAAAAACAATTTTAAAGTTTGCTGATGTCACCAGGTTTAATAATTCTTGAGCTCTGGTGCAAAGAGGAAAAGCCAGCGGCATTGCTTTTGTGTAGGTTTTAATTTCACTTCCTACCAGGGTTTAAATAATCCATTTGTACCCTTAAGAGTTAATTTGTATCTCCATAGTAAGAGACATATTGCTGAAGTTACCCCTTGATTATGAGAAGGAGCCTATGTTTTTCTCCACTTCTTTAAAACTTACTTTTGGAGTCTAATGTTACAAAATTCCTTCCCTTGTCACAGGTGTGGAACTCTTATTTCAGCCTGGCAGTTTTGTTTATAAACCAGCCGAGTCTCCAACTTGAAAATGCCACACCACCTAAGAGGAAGAAGATTCTGGATAAGTAAGGACATGTTTTGTTGGGCTCCCACCTCAAAAAAGAGACTTTTTTTCCTACCATAAGTCTCTATGGTTTGTTATGAAATCTGGGATGTGGAAATGCCTGGGAAATGAATAAGTAGATCTCCCAACACAGCAATCAGTGATTAGTCAAGTTGTTTGATATTCTTATGTTGACATAAATGTGCATTGAATTTTTTTTAACTATTTGATTATTTTTTCACATCACTGCCTTGCCAGTTTTTGTTCCCTGGGCAGCTGTGTCTCTGTTCTCTCTCAGGTACGGCGATATGAGAGTGATGATGGCCTATGAGCTCTTCAGCATGTGGCAGAACCTGGGTAAGTCTCTCCCCCTCTCACCTGACAACCAAAGCCAAAGGAAACCCCCATTTCTGTCAGATTTGAAATTTTTTTTAATGTTTTCTGGCATCACAGAATCCTTTGTTTCTCTGAAGAGAAGCACTTCTCCCACAAAAACTCTCTTCTGCACTGTATTCTAGAGGAAAATAACAGATTTGCTCATGGAGATCACAAATACAAATACAAGAGGTGAATTACTAAGAGAGCAAAGGAGTGATACAAGTCAGATTGGATAACTTGATAATGTGGCTGCAAAATAGTCACAAAGCCAAATAGAAACATTTTATATGTAGGAATATAGGTAGGAGTTGCTATTCAAGACAACAAAGACAATAAATGTACCATGCTGATAATCAGCTGAAGGGGAGTTACCTGTAAAATGCCATGAGTAAAAGAGATTTCATAATCTTTGAGAAAATACGTAAGAATCTGGAGTAAGAGAAGAGGGACCATATTACTGTTACAGTGTTTTTCATAAGTGCACTTGATTCTAGATTAGTTTGCCCAGTCCTGCTTTCTACAGCTAAAAGAAACAGCAAAACACAAAAAAAATATAAACCCAAGACAAGTTGGACAGAGTTCAGACAACAGTCAGGAAGACTGCAGAAGCAAGAAAACTGAGTAAGCCTGATCTGTCTTGCACAACTGAAATGATAGAGCCAGAACTGGTCACAGTTCAGAGGATCTGTGTGGAGAATAGAAGGGCCTCCAAGGTAACAGAGATCCAATACCCAGGAAGTGATGCTGGACAAACTCAGCTGAGCAGTGAGAAGCCAGCTGTAGATGTGTGGATGCAGACAGTTGTCACTGGATGCTGTTCCAGATCAGGTTTTGTTGAGTTTCTCTCTGCAACGATGCAGTAACGAGGCTCAGAGATTGTCAGCAGAGTCCCTCAGGCCCCTCCTGGAGCAGATCCACTTGGGCCCAGTCAAGGGCAGTTGGGAAATCGAGACAGCAGAGAGGACCAAGAGCTCTGTAGTTCCTTGAAATCTAAACCTGCTCTAATAACTACCATTGTTCTCACCAGCCCTTTGAAAATCTTCATGAATTAGAAGTACCCCTGGCCTCTTTTCCCCCAGTTAGTATGTTTTAGTTCAGTTACTTTTGACAGTTTGAATTCCTTTGCAAGTAAAATGCACTGACAATTTTTGCTGAAGGCTTTCACACCGAAATTAAAAATGCTCTTAGAGACTTTGCAAGAAAAGGTGTAAATCAAATACTGATTTTTCATTCCTTTCAGGAAAAGAATGTTTGCTTTTGTAATGCTCATGCCTACTACTTTGTGCATGTCATTCTTGCAAGGGTTCCCTATTTTCTCAGTGACAGATAGCAAAGGCTTTTATTTAATTACAATTGCTTTGTGTTGTACAGGTGAGCACAAGATTCACTTTATTCCGGGAATGATTGGCCCCTTCCTGGGTGTTACACTTGTTCCACAACCAGAAGTCCGCAATATCATGATCCCAATCTTCCATGACATGATGGACTGGGAGCAGAGAAAGAACGGCAACTTCAAACAGGTGAGGGCACTTCCCAAGCTCTCCTTTTCTTGCTCTGTCTGCAGTGTCCAGCTGGAAGCAAGGAGTTTGTATTTGTTGATCTGTTTCTGACTGTGAAGATGCCATGTAAATATATAAAACATAGAAAATTCGAGACCTAATTCACAAAACTGTCACAAGCCCTCCCAAGATTGTTTAACCAGTGCAAACTGCATTTCCCATGAGCGTGAGGAAGAGGAGGGATGTGCTCAGCACATCAGATGGGGAAAAGAACTTTGTAAGTGCTGGGCTGTCACTGCTCCCAGTGGTTTCACTTAGATTATTAGTCAGCCATTAAACGGGTCAGACTGAGAACCAAAAATGGGGATGTAAAGATTTAGCCAGTCTCTGTGAAAACAGTGCTCTCTGCTTTTCTGTCTTCAATTTGCAGCTAGGAAGTGGTACTGTACAATTAAATCATTATACCACGCCTTGAAACAGACTTTGTAGTTGTTTTTATTTTCAGAAATTGCAGCAGCTCTCCTGCAAGGGTTAAGTCCAACAGGAGCTCTGCAGTTTCCACCTGCTGTGAGCTCTGATTGCAAATCAGGAAGAGGAATCTTCATCATTCTGTTTCCCAGTCGTGGTCAGAGAATTGCTCAGATTTTCCACTGCAAACCAGATCCCTGAAGTGCAGAGCATTGCTAATGAAGGATGGGGCTGGACTGGATCCTCGGATGACAGCGTTTCATTGTCATTGTGCTGGGGCAATACTGGGGGCAAGTAAACTGCAGAGAAGTGCTCTGGAGGAGTAAATCACCATTAAATTATCATAATTCATGTGATTAATTATTTGCACAGTCATTAAAATGCCAGATCTAATCTGTCATTCCAGGAGAATAGCAGACCTTTCCCATAACCTGATCTATTAAAGGCTGTGTGGAAAAGTATTATCAGGAGCTTGTTCTTCTTCCTCTTCAACTCCTGTGATTGCTACAATTGTTAATATTTACTATAATTATTATTATTATTGCAATAGCATTTTGATCATAGTCCTCTTTCCACTTGTTTTAGCACAACAATAGAACAGTCTTTCTCTGGCATTTACAGTTATAAGCACCTACAGTCACCTTCGAGTTTCTGGGCCTATTTATATTTTCTGTATCAAGATGAACACTTCATAATCTTCATTTAATTTTTATATTCACTAATGTATTCTAAACTACAGCTCCAAGAATATTTCTTAAATTACCTGTGGAGCAAATTTCCACACTGTTTTATGAAGCATATATTGTAACCTTCTAAGGTTAAAGATGAAATAATCATCTGTATTAGTGATTAAATAAATAGTTAAATACCACAAGAGATAATAAACCTCATTAACATTATCTGCTGGAACCAGGGTGTCATTTGCTCTCCAGTATAATGCTGGATAGCTGAACACGGGCATTACTGATTTCTGTTGTCACTATAGATCACAAACGGAGTGGGTTTTTTTAATTGTGAGCTTCTCTTCACCTTTTGAATATTCAGTTGTTTGTCAGAAAATATAAAAACCCTGAAAATTCATTTTCAAGCCCTTTTTAAATTTTCTTCAGCAGTTCATGTTTTAATGAGGTTTTTCTTTCAGCAAGGCTGGATAACAATAGAGTCTGATTCAGGGATGAAATTAAGTCTCCCTTTAATGATTTCAGCAGCAAGAGCACCGAGTCCATTTGTGTGCCACTGGCTGATTTGCTTTTCCTTCCCACCTTTACTTCCTTTGCAATTTGGCACCTGCAAAACATAGAGAAGCTCAAACTATGCTTGTCTTTAAATAAAAGTAAGCCACATTTCTGCAAATAGTTTCAGCCTTTAGGAGCCTCTATCTTCACTAGTAGTGAAACTGTTTTCTGCAAGATTTCAGACTGTATGAAATTGTTTTGTTTAATGTTACATACATCAGTTTCTGCACTTGAATCAATTTTATGAGAATATCTGATATCACACTTGATATTTAGGATGGGAATTAATATGTATTCAGAATTAAAAGGAGAAACATAATGATGCTGGTGTGGCCTTTTATGTAAGTGAAAGAAAAAGCAAAAGTGTCATATAATCATAGAGAGGCTTAAAAAGTGGCATTTAATGAACAAATAATCTTCCAATATAGTGATGCCTGGGTGATTGCAAATCAATTACCCAGCAGCAGAACCAGCACAGCAGAGCAGTGGTGCTGGATGCTCTGTTGTAGCTCAGGATGCAGCTTACCTGATGTGCTGGTTCTTTGGGAGTGTGTCTGAGTGATGGATTTGGCCGCTTCTTCCTGCAGGTGGAAGCCGAGTTGATCGATAAGCTGGACAGCCTGGTGTCCGAAGGAAAAGGTGATGAGAACTACAGGGAACTCTTCAGCCTGCTGTAAGCTTTGCCAGTTCGTGCTCCTCCTGTGGGCTTCCAAGCAGGGGTTCAGAGATGCAGCGAGGCAGGAGTCAGAGCGAGGAATGAATTATTTATTAAATTTACAATACCAGTTATATATTCTAGTTCCATGAAGCAGTTGAACAGTGCTCACACTTCTCCTAGGGTGATTGGTTGTGGGATCTTCTTCTCGGTTTGGACGGTCAGGAGGTCTCGTCACAGACGAGAGATCTCTGTAGT